>JAVXUP010001686.1:0-202304 GCA_033070095.1 Escallonia herrerae | reverse complement strand
ATCTGATGTTCCTGTGAGCCACACACAAAACATGTCCTCTTTCACTTCTTACAAACCTCTTTTGCATGCCCAGTCATGCCACAAAAGTTCAATATCGATTGCCTGTGCAGGCTGCTATGAAGGTAGTATATACTGAGTAGGCTTCATTATAGGCCTAGTCTCGGATCGTGGTCTGGTCATAAATGATCGTGGCACAAACCCCTGTGTCAAGGGTCTAGGTGAAAACCCCGTATTCCTCATAGCTATTCTCAAAAATATTCTAGCACCAGATTTAGAAGAAAATCTTCCTTCCTGCCACTGTGGCACCGGAGGGTTAAATAAACTCATATGTGCCCACTTTGCTCGTGTAAAACCTCAAAGTCCTCTCAATATTAAGTGCCCGATCTACAATCTAGAGATAATCAGAGATACTAAGAGGTGCTATAGCTTCCTATATATCAGGAATAGGCCAATCTCAAAATTTCTAGCTTTGCTATCACAACCCTTAACTACATAATATGCATGTCAAGCTAAGGTAGTAAATTCTTTTTTCATATTCTTGTACAGTCTTGTTCTTTTGTACAAGTTGCAGGAAAAACAATTCCCTATCTCTTCTAAGACTTGTTAGAATATACTTATTATTAAACTCAGCAGTAAACAAATCCCAAGTTCTTATAACATTACTGGCTGTCCAATTTGCATCAATTGTCTTCCACAAAAACCATGCATTCTCACTCAAATAAAAAGTAGCCAAAGAGACTTTATGTGCAGAAGTTGATTGCATTCTCTTAAATAATTTCTCCTTATTACTTATCCATACCTCTGCCTCATCCGAATTAGCGCCACCCACAAAACCTTCATAAATCTTTCAAGCAAGGTCAGATCATCAGAAGCTATAGGAGATCTCACCTGAGAACTCTCAAAAACCTGACTATGTTGCTAATTGTTTGGCCTCCCATATATCACACTTGAACAGGCGAAAAATATTTTTAAGCCACCAAATTTCAAAATCAAATACCTAATCCATTATAAAGATCGTAGCCTAGCTTTTAAACAACTATAGCTCTCATACCACTAAATGTCACAACAGTCGGAGATTGCAATTCTAAATAAGCTAATTGAAAAATAGACCTAAAAAATAAACAGAATTTCACAACAAACCTCTAAATAAATAGCAGAAGTATGGCTAAAACGTTACAATCGTACATAAGTGAAAAGACTGAACATAACATGATATTACACACTATCTCTCTCCTATACAAGTGCTACACTCCAAAACAGAAGAAAAATAACTAAAACTCTGCTCACCCATCATGACACTTCTTATTTGTAAATGATATTTCTTATCTAATAAAATATTCACCAAGACGTTGCAAGAGATCAAGAATGTGTACATCCTTTGGTTCTGATTTTCTAACATATTTGTCGGAAAATAAGCCTCGTACCTACAGTGAAGCTATGTCAAGTCCTGAAGCTCCAGAATGGAAGAGGCAATTAATAGTTAAATTGAATCCATCATGCATAATACGTGAGAACTGGTGGAGCTTCCTCTTGAAAAACCCTTAGGGTGTAAATGGATTTTCAAGAGAAAGATAAAAGTTAATGGAACAATCAAAAAATGCACTACAAGAAAAAAGGCCCAATAGCAGCGCTCTATGGCAGCGGCCAAAAAAAGTGGTGGCGTATGCTGTGTATAGTAGCGGCCATATAAGCCGCTGGTATAGATAGTATACAGCAGCGGCTGCCATGAACCGCTACCATAGCTCATGAAAAAATTGCTCCCAACTTAGGCGTGGCTGAAAACTTTATGCTTCAAAAACCCGCAAAATCAAGATCGCATAAAATCCAATACAAGCGGGAATGCTGGGACTGCTGGTCGACGTTAAATCGCCATTCACTAGCAAGGAGTCCCAATACTGCCTGGGAATGCTGGTCGATGTTAAATTGCCATTCACTGGACGCAAACGCAGCAACGCAATCAGGCTCTCGATCTTCCTCTCTCGGTTCACTCTCGATCTTCCTCTCTTTGAAACACACATACACACAACAGACGCACACAAATGCACGCACTGACACACTCAAACGCACACACATAGAATTGTTGCTCCGGTTCTCTCCCTCACCCTTTTCGATTTTCAATTGCTTGGGTCTTCCCCAAATTAGGCTTTCTCTAATTCAATTTTTCTGTTTTTCAATCTTCTAATCTATTCCTGACCTTTATCAATCGATGTGCAGTGTTGAACACTTCATCATCTCTGCTGATTTTTGCTTTTGAGGTAAGTTTGGTGTTACTTTATCTCTAGTTAGTTGAAACTTTGCGCATGAGATTGATAAATTTAAATTGAAACTAGTATTGTGGTGGTTTAGTGTCGGTGCTGCCCATAGGTCTTTGATCGAGGTCCCAATTCTTTGAAATCTATTTTCCAGAATATAGCTCTCGGCAACTGGCATTGTCTCTCCTCCAATTACTTGACACTATGAATATGGCGGTATCAAATCTTTGTCTGTTTCCATACATTGAAACTTGATGTTCAGCTTCAAAAAAAAATGCAACGCAGTGATTCTTGATGTTTGAATGTGAATTGAAGAACGATAGCTATTAACTTAGTACATTATTGGCTGCAAAAAAAAAGTGCAACGCTGTGATTCTTGTTGTTTGACTGTGAATTGAAGAACGATGGCATAAATGTTTAACATGTAATTTAAAGTATTATAGCTAGAGCTTTTGTAATGTAAACTATGTCCTGCTAGATTTGAGCATACTGGATTTGTGATTAGGTATTCTCTGCAAATAGCCATCTAAAGGTTTGGATGAGGGCACTGTCTTCTGTAATTTCTGATAATAAACCCAATGTATAGTTAGCATTGTAAAGAATCTGCTACTTGGGCTTGGTTTGCACCTGTTGTTTTACCAGCTCTTTATTTGTGTGGTCCTTGTTTGCCATCCATCAGTTGCAGGGTACTAAATCAGCTGCGACACTTCAACCTCTACTCTCTCTGTGTTTCCATAGAATATCATGTTCATAGCAGGCTACTTAGAAGTTATGACCAACATCTTAGAGCTGTCCACTTTATGCGTATCTTTTCTTGCATAGGTAATCACGACAATTTAGAGTTCGTCATTCACTGCTCATGTAGATACTTGTTCAACTATTTAGCAACATTCTCATAAGTTTTCTCATCATTTTGTAATTTGCTGGTGTCCTATTATCTGCAAGTTTGATCCACTGCAGCACATTGATCAAATCTTAATCCCTTTCCTTTCACCTCAAGAAAATAAAAAATTCTTTGTAAAGGAGACTATTAATTAAGGCCACGTTTGACGCGATTTTTTTCCTCTTTTTTTTCAATTTTGAAAATTGAAAAAAAAAAGTGTATTTGGTAACCATTTTTTTTCCTTCTCCAATTTAAAAAACCAGTTTTTAAACTGAAGAGTAAAAAAAAAAACTCCAAAAACTGGTTTTTTTTTTTCACTTTTGGTTTTTTTTTTTAGACCACCACCCTCCCACAGCCGGCAGCCACCTCAGGCGACCACCGCCAGCCTCCGATAGCCACCTCCGACCTTTGGCGACCACCGCCGGCGATTGCCGGCAGCCACCTCCGGCCACCGGCAACTGTCGGCAGCCACCTCCGGCCGCCGGCAACTGTCGACAGCCACCTCTGGCCGCCGGTGATTGCCGATAGCCACCTCCGGCGGCCGGCGACCACTGCTGGCGACTGCCGGCAGCCACCACCGGTCGCCGGCGACCACAGCTGGCAGCCACCAGCCACCGCCAGCCACCACCACCGTCGACCACCGCTACGTCCCACCATGGCCACCGCAAACCACCCAAAAAAAAGTCAAAATAAAAAGGGTTACCAAACACCAAAAAAAAAAACTAAAAAAAACAAGGGTTATCAAACACCCACTTGTTTTTGTAAAAAAAAATAAAATTAAGCTGCTCTTTAAAAACTGAAAATAAAAAAAAAAAATTTGTCAAACCAACCATTAAGTACAATAATACTTTAAATTACATGTTACAGTATGATATAATAAAAATACCACTGTCAGCATTACAAGTGTACTTGTACATGTAACTGTCTCCTTCATTCTTTTTTGCACTTCAAACTTAGAAAACTGGAGATGCTTATATAACAAGAGAGTGAGATGTGAAGGCATCCATGTTTTCCACTTTTCCCCCACTACCCTGCCCTTCACAGTTCACACTTTGAGTTGGATTTAGTCATGTTTGCTATAACTATCTATTTCCTTTTCTTTCCTCTGTATTTCAAAGTTTTCTGTATTCAATTGTGTCATATGAGTTATAAGAACTATTATAACAACTATTTCTGTGTACTATTTATTTCTGAATAAAACTTCTAAATAAATAATATCTTTGTTTGTTCGTTTATTTTGTTTCTTGTAGTCGCTGAATTAAAGGTTAACTTCAATTTTGCGTTTTGTCATTATCTACTCTAGTTTTGGCTATGCTTATACGTATATTTGTATCTATAGTGTTTTCATGGCTAATAGACGGCAGCTTCGAGCACGAGGAGGTCGCAGCGCACAAGTGCCATCACGAGATTCTCCCCAGATCAACGAGCAGCACAATGTCGAGGTACAAACTAATGCCAATGTTGCTGCAATTACTGATACACCCAACATCGAGGATGAGGCACTTGATGCTGAGGCGACAAGTCATCTTGAGGGGTCACAAAGTGACCCACCATCCACAGGTAAAGCTGAGTTTTGAGAAGGAAAAATCTGATTTTATTCTATCTGTATTGTCATAATTGGTAATCCATGTTTGAGGTGATTGGATTACTATCTATTTTTTCATAAGAAGGTAATCACACGGCAATAGTGAGTTGCAATCTACCTGCATAGCGTAAGCATTTGGCAATCCAGCTTTTGATGCAGCTTATACCCAGGATCCAGCTTCTTTAGGGTACCATTTACCCCAGTAAAATACACAGCTTTTAGCAAGATGAGAGTTCCCCAAATTCATGCAAGGCTTCTTTGATTAGACAAAGAGAAGCAGGATTAGCTCCGGCCATGACAAAAAGATTCCGCCATGTTTTGTGGAAATTTATTTCAGATTCTCAAAATATGTTGGGTTCGGGGGGCAGGCAAATTCTTGATGCAGTTTTGATTGCCAATGAGTGTATGGACTCTAGATTGAGAGGCGGACAACTGGGGATTATTGATGTTTATTTTCAGAAAAATAGAGTGCTTGGTTAAGTTTTGCATTTCAATTGTTAAATTTGCATCTATAATTTTTGTTTCTACAGGACATTTGGTGGTATGTTGCGTGGAACTGCTTGGGGGGTGGGCGGGTTTGGATAAGGGTCATGTGAAAATGCTACTGATCCAGGATAGGCCATGCCTGGCTTGTTTGTCCCAGAGGTATCCCCTTGCTTTAGTTTGAGCTAGTGCTGGATCAAATATGTTTTGATTACCAAGAGGCTTGCATCCAGTAGTGAATAATATGATTTTTTGAACTCTCTTTTGATTATAATATAGAAATTGTTTTCATTTTCCTTTGGTTACCTGATTATGCGGTGGCAGATTTTTGTACCTTGTTTATTAGTGATTTTGTGTCTACCTTTAAATTGCTGACCTTGGAATATACGTCTTCTAAGGGCCATACGCAGGACATTTGGGTCATGCCTTTCCAATAACTACGCTGACCCATAGGTTAGAGGATGGTACCCTGTGGAGTCGCCCTCGGAAAGAAACACGCAAGTTGCAGAATTAACGGGTAGCAACCAGCAATTGGGTTAAGATAATATCATGTCTCTTTTTCTAATTTGCTTCTTTGCAAGGGGGACCCCAAGAATACTATCGTGGGCTCGAAAGTGAAAAAGAAGCATAAGTTATAAAAGGAGAGAAATTAGTTGAGCTGTATTAACTGTTAGGAAATAACAATTAATTCAAGATGTTCTTTTCTTGCATTTTCTAGATTGACCTAAAAATCTACTTACAGGCTATGTCCTGCTTGAGATCAAGATTGGTCCATTTTTCTTCAAATTGCCTTAGGCTTTTGTACTGCTTATAAATAATCTGAATAATGTTTCCCCCCCCCCCCCCCCCCCGCCCCGCAATGAAATCTCTGACCTGTGACCTGCTAGCTACTTGATTTCATACAACATATCATGATATCATAGAGGTCCCATCTTCATTGTGAAAGGGTGGTGCCTGTTCTATCTTCATGTCTTGTTTGATGAGTGCAAATTGCACTATAAGTACTCAATACCTTACGTAGTGAGAATGGCCTAACAGAGTCTGGCATGCTTAAGAAAGTTTGTGACCTCACGCCTCAGCTGTTATGCTTTACATTTAGAGCATTTCTGCTCATCAACAAGATCTCAATCTGCCTGAAAACCTGATTGGACTACAAATTGATTTATTAATCTCTGGGGACATGTTCTTTGCTTGCAGGTTCTAGTTCATAAAAAAAGCAAGGCCCCACTAGAGGGGCTGAAATATGGACGAGGGAGACGCAAAAATATGTAGGGTATGACAATTGGGGTCATGCTAATACCGGTGCATTTCGTGAGCTTGGTACTTTTATAGGTTGTGTGGCACATTCGAGCAAGCTGGTACCAATTAACTATAGCAAGTGGGCTGATGTTCCAGAGGAGGACAAAGAAAAGGCTTGGGAATAGATCGAGGTATTAATAAGTTATGTATTTCCTAAATTTATTCTAAGCTATTTGAAAATTCTTGATGCTATTGTACTTGTGGTCACAGAACAGATTCACAACTAATCATCCTCTTGCAAAAACTACTATAATGCGTACTCTTAACACCCGTTGGAAAGATTGAAAATGCTCGTTAAAAAGGAAATTCTTCAAGCCAAATGATATATCAGCTACAAACGCACTTGTTGCAACTGAAAAAAGGGCAGATTGGCTGCAGTGGCAAACCTTGGCGAGCTATTGGCAACGTGACGACGTTATAATTTTTACTGAACTTAGATTTATTTACATAATTCATGTCTTTATTTGATATCTACTAATTAATGTGCTTTAAATTGTAGGATGAGGCACAGTCAAATAGCAAAAACAGGACGAGCATTAATGCAATTCCACATACCCTAGGCCGAACATCCAGTTCACGGAAGGAAGAAGAATATGCACGCACTTTTACTGCCTTGTTATACATTACATACTATACAACTTTTAGGGACTGCATATATAATGTAATCATATTTTATTGTGGTTTTGAAGTTCAAGACTCATAATGTTCGACCGAGTAGAGCAACAATGTGGATTGTGAGTCGCAAATCAAAGAAACTCAAAAGAGATGTCCTTCCGCAATCACGTAATAAGGTTGTAAGCTTCTTTACTTGCTTTTCATTTATTCCACTCCAATTTTTGTCTTTCGGTCTCAATCTTTCATCGATAATGACTTGTTTTTGTTTGTCTTTTAGGATTATATTGAAAGACTACAACAAGAGGTCTCATCGCCCCAGGATGATAACGGCCCAAATGATATTATTTCCAAGGTTATGGGTAAGGACCGGCATGGTAGGGTGAGGGCAATGGGGCCCATGGCCAATATTTCGAACACGTGGAGTTCTTTCAACAATGTGAAACTGCAAGACTAGATTCGTTCTCTTAAGGAGGAGCTGGCCGGAATGAATGAAATGAAGGCACGAATGGCAAGGATGGAAGAAGCTCTTGAACGACTTACAGGGAATAGTTTTATAGACCCTGCTACCAGTTCTAGTCAGGTACACAGTGATTGCATATGTGAATTTATACTGCAATTCTTTGTGAAAGATTTAAGAAGAGAAAATTGGATATTTTCTTTTCAAGATTAGTTGATATTGGTAAAGGCTAGTGCTGTGAGTTATAGTTTCTTTTCTGTTTTTCTACAGGTCTTCTCTTTTCCCGTATTTTTTATCTTTTACTGCCCTTTTTGGTTTTCCACCTTTACTTGTAAGTTGGACTTTGTTGTTTAGAGGTAATCTTTGACTTGCCGAGTTGACCATGCCAAATAATTAAGCCTTGAAACTATAATTTTCTGAGTTGTGCAAGGGAAGAACACTTGTAGTTATCTAGGAACATGATTTGCTGCTGCTTTGTTCAGTAGAATGCATGATTATGTATCAATAGTCCCTTGGTCTTATTGTATGATGGCTTTGACCAATATAGGTAAGCAAAAGGGTTGAGACATGGTAATTAAAGAGAGTAATGTGATCTTTGCACGGAAGCCATTCACACCTTCTTGTGTTTGTCTCCAAGTCACCAGATTTTTCTAAATGGGTTGGGCATTGCTGTTGGGTTTTTATCGAAATGGCTTGCACTTTTCCCTGACCAGTGGTTTTAGTTTTAGTTTCAGTCATTGCCTGGCACTTTTGCAGAGAACAGGTGCCCTTTAGTTTTAGTTGCTTCACCTTTGCCCAGAATGGGTGTCCATTAGTTGTACTTATTCACCTCTAGAGCTTATGGAGTCTTATGTTGTTTCTCTTTCGTATTTTTGAACCACCCAATGTTACTAAATGAGTTCTTGATGCAATAATTAACCAAAACGAGTTCCAAAATTCAAAAAGGAAATGATCGAGTTAGCTGAGTGATGGTTTTACATAGTTTGTTTTATTTGATCCTCTTGCTTGTAAAGTTGATGAGCGCCAACTATATAAGTCCTACCATACTAGCTAAACTCAGCATATCAACTTGTGCATTTCATGGTTTCTTGGTCAGACTTGTTCTCTTGGTATCTTTTCTTATAAGTGTTTTTATGGTCATTTCTATTTACTTAAGGAAGTTGAACAAACTTCATGGTAGTCAACTGAATCGCACACTAATGGTTGCTTGATTATGTCCCAGGATAATGTGGAGGCAAATGCAAATAGATCGAGCAATGAGAGTGACTGATATGTGAGTGATCGATGTTGCAAATTCCGTTGTGTTTCATCTTTTGAACATCTATATATGTAGGCCTTTTGCCTCCTAGAAGGTGTTTCTAGTGAAATTGTTTATAGTTAATTTAAACTGTACAACAACTTGACCTTTCTTTTGTTTATAACTATACAATATCTTATGCAATGACATTTCGGTGCATGGCTTCGATATTTTTATGGCTTGTTAATAAAGTTGAGTAAGTACGTTACTTTGATAACAGGTTGGATGATTTGGCTCTAGGTCTTTACTTGAATTGATATGTATTCAACAATTAATTAATTAAAAAAAAGTTGCATAGCAGCGGTCAGTTGGCACTGCCATAAGTTTTGCACTATGTAAATAAAAATGCTACAGCAATGGGGCTATCCGCTTCCACAATTTCAAATTTCATTTCAGGTGGCTACCTATAGCAGCAGTTAGAGATCGCTGCCATATAGTGGCCATTGCCATAAGTGGCCTTTAAAGCGCAAATTTTGGGAAACAATACCGCAGCGGTCAACCGCTACGGTAAAGGCATATAACTGTTGTTGTATGTCTATGGCAGCGAGGCCTATAGCAGCGGCATATGTCCGCTGGGAAACCCTATTGCAGCGATTTTTCACTCTATAGCAGCAGTTTTTTACCGTTGCCATAGCCACTTTTTCTTGTAGTGATATAAGCCAGGTTGGTTGTCAAATATATAGACAAAAGGAAGACTTTAATTATTTCGATACATATTTATCAGTTACAAGAATAACATTCATTTGAATATCAATAGCTATTGCAGCTATTAATAATCTTGAGATACATCAAATGAATGTGAAAACTGCCTTCTTAAATGGAGGTCTAGATGAAGAGATCTACATAGAGCAACCTAAGCGGTTTGTAGTTCTTGATCAAAATAAGAAATTGTGTAAGCGTGTTAAGTCACTTTATGGACTAAAACAGGCTCCAAAACAATGGCATGAAAAGTTTGACGAAGTCGTGATTGAAAATGGCTTTCAATTATCAATGAATGTACCAAAATGAGTCTACGTTAAAGGCACAGAAAAATGATATGTCATTATTTGTCTTTATGTGGATGACATGTTCATTATCAGGGGCAATGATGAATTCATTTAGGCTACAAAGAAAATGTTAGCCAATAAAATTGATATGAAAGCTTTGGTTGCGGCTGATGTTATACTTGGTATGAAAATTACCAAAACATCAAATAAATTAGTCTTGTCACAATCACATTATATAGAGAAACTGCTAGACAATTTAAAAGTTATGATGACAGTCCTGTGAAGAGACCACTAGATATAAATTTACATCTAACAAAGACTACTGGTAAAAGAATATCTCAATTAAAGTATTCACGCATAATTGGGAGTCTAATGTATATCATGAATTACATGAGACCTGATATAGCATATGTTATTAGTAAACTGAGCAAGTATACTAGCAATCCGGGAAAGAATCACATGATAGCTATCATAAGAATTTTAAGGTATTTAAAATATACCTTAATTTTTGGGCTGCATTACATTAGATATGTAGCTGTATTAGAAGGATACAGTGATGCTAATTAGATATCATATTCTAATAAAACAAAGTCCATAAGTGGATATGTGTTTACATTTGGAGCAGCAACTATTTTTTGGAAATCCTCTAAATAGACGTGTATTACTAGATCCACTATGGAGTCTGAATTCATTACTTTAGATAAAGTAGGAGAAGAAGCAGAGTGGCTTCATAATTTCTTGGAGGATATTACAAATTGGCCAAAGCCTATGCTACCAATTTGCATACATCATGATAGCCAATGTGTATATATAATGGCATAGACACATGCGTCGCAAACACAATATTGTTAAACAATTTCTCTCTAGTGGAATTATCTCTATTGACTATGTGAAGTCAAAGGATAGCATTGTGGATCCATTAACAATGGCTTTGATTAGAGAGAAAGTAAATACGTCATAGAGGGAAATGAGTCTTAAGCCTATGAACTAAAGAATTGCCATAATGGAAACCCTAGCTAGCTGACTGAAGATCCTAAGATATAGGTTCAAAGGAAAAACTGAATTATGTAAATGCAACCCGGACGAAGAACCGGGGGGGGGGGGGGGGGTATTTAAAACTCTCATATCCATTCCTATGATGAGTAGACAGTGCCACCTACAAAAATTTAGGTTGAGCTATGCTTTTAATGACTCTTATATCTTGGAAATCCAAGTAGGGGTGCAGTATGAACCTCTTAATAAGAAGTCACCTGTGTGAGTAAGAAGTGCATCGCTTCTATGAGAATTGTAAGGATGAATTCTCAGAGAGTGCTCAATAAAATCAGGAGTTGTTAAAGGCCGAAATGAACACAGCAATGAGAACCTCAAAACAATGTTTGGGCGGTATTGTGTAAAATTCTACTGTCTCGATTTACACTAAAGATTGAACAGTACTTAAAGACATCATGTTCACTGGTTAACAAGTAAATTCGATAGTTCTCACTAGGGAAGGTACAAAGCCATTGGCTACCTGTCCTGATGTAGTTTCGCTCCAATTGAACTCTTTCTAGTGTTAGCGTTTCTTTGCGTATAGTGTTCAGTCAATTTTTCATTCATATTGGGGATTATTGGCATTGTGGGTTTTAAACTCACTTTGAGGAGTCCACTTTAACTCAATTTTTCATTCATATTGGGGATTATTGGCATTGTGGGTTTTAAACTCACTTTGAGGAGTCCACTTTAACTCAATTTTCACAAATGGATTCCACACCATTATTTGGTTAGGAACAAATTGATTTATGTTCATCTATTAGAGTAAATATCATAGTATAATCACAAGTTTAAAACAAATGAGGAGTAAATGAGAAAGTTGAAATTAGTGGTAAAATTTGAAGGGAAAAGAGGATCTCACATAGAAGAAATAAAGCAAATGTGGTCTCCTTATAAGATCTAGCCTTGGGCTAAAGGTTGGGCTCCTTAGGGGTACCCAAGTTTTGTAAGGAGAAAGGATTTAAGTAGGTTGACCCAAGGTCCACAACAAACGCGCGCACCGCCCGCCCATCCCGTCCTGTCCCGGTCCAATACGTGGCCGTAGCTTGGGCTTGGGCCCATAAGACATTATACTTTTTGGGACAAAAATATTTTAAATAAGTAAATTATTAAACTCTTTTTCAAAAAGTTGCAACCTCTCCAATAGTTGCCCTCTTTAAGTGAAGAGTTGTACCCTCCGCAAATTTTTTCATTGCATAAAAACGTATCCCGGGTCTGAAAAACATAATAGAAAAAATTTTAATCTCTCCCGAAATTCTGCTATTCGATTTTTCGTTCTTGTGTCTGTGGCCACAAGAGAAAGAATTCTGCAATGTTTTGGGTCGCCGGGTCTGCAAATTTGGAGTGCTCGTATTTTCAGACATATTGCCGTTGTATCCTGAGAGACTTTCGTCAGAGAATGTTAGCACCGTTGCGGGCGAATAAAGTCTTAAGATTCATGCCTCGGCTATCCACCTTCTGTTCCTTTTTTTTTTTTCCCGCGAGTTATAATAGACATTTCATATTCGAAATATGTTCGTTCAATTTACTCTATTACAATACAATATTTTTCGTTGCTGTTTTTTTCTACGTAAGTATACACAAAGTAGTATTTTTTTTCACACAAAAACTAGAAGCACTATCTTCTTCTTGCCTTATTATAGACGTGGCTTATCATATCAAAACTAACTCGACAGTTTAGAGCGAATTAAACAACCGGAAAAAGTACTTGATAAAACATCTGGCACTCATAATTGCCAAAATAACAAAGAGGATTCTACCGCAGATGACGTAAGATGGTTTTAAGAAAAACATATAGATGTGGAGAAGGTGATTCACGCATGGTGCAACAGATCAGTCTACTTTCTAGAAGACAAAATTAGAAGGCATACTGGTATGACTTGCCAAAGTAAGAACACGAGCAATTTATTCAGAAAAAAGAAGTCCTTCGAAAAAGTTTCAACCACTTTAGCCCTAAGTAATGTAACGAGATTTTGAAGTCTTCAACCAGTTTAAAATTCTTTAAGGGGCTGTGGTACCGTGCAAGTAGAATTAAAGTTCTAATGAAATGAGCAAGGCATCAAGTACTTCAAAAAATCAATGAAAGGGCTAATCAAACATAGAACATGAAAGACGAAAAGAAAAACATGACAGTGTTAAGAAAACATATTGTAAACACAATCCTGGCGCAGGCGACGACATAAGTCTAAATAACAGTGAGCTTGGCGGCAGCGTGTACGTGGCAGGGCCGACAGCAGTGGCGGTGTGGGCTAAAAGGAGATGTGGGCTTGGCTGTGGCATGTCCGTGGCAGGAGCCGCAGCAGCAACTACGTGGGCTTCACGGAAGGTGGGCTTGGGCGGCTACATGGTAGTTGGGGAGGCAGGTAAATGGGGATAGAGGGGAAGGTGGCAGTTCGGGTATTGAGACAAAAATAAAGATTAAGGCAATGTCAAAAAGGGTAGGGAGGTTATTATGACTTTTAATTTAGTGACTGCCAAAACCGTTGCTAACGGTGGTCGCTTAATTAAGCGACTGCAAATGAGATTGCAAAAGCGGTCGCTAAATTTAGCGACTGACGAAGAGGCCGCTAAATTTAGCGACTGCCTATGAGGTTGCTGACTGCGATCGCTAATTTTAGTGACTGGCATGAAGGTCGCTAACTGCGGTCGCTAATTTTAGTGACTGGCATGAAGGTCGCTAATTGCGGTCACTAAATTTCGCACCAACATTTTTGTTGACCCCGCCAAAATGCGTTTATAGTTGGCGACTGCAAATAAGATCAGTCGCAAATGCGGTCGCTAGACTATAATTTAGTGACTGCGTTTCTTGGCGGTCGCTAAAGCCCATGTTTCTTCTAGTGCTTGGGGGCTCCTCTTATTCAGACCGCTGCTCAACTGTGACTTGTTGTTGCTTGATAGACTTCTGCATCACCTAGATGGTAGCGAGTAGGTCACTCTGGTCGATTGCGACTTGTGATGGTACTAAAATGCCAGCGGCAGTGTGGGCTCGGATGGGCCTGAGAGCCACAATAGCATGCGGAGGATTGCATGCTTTGGCAGAGCTGGTGTTTTGACCGGATTATTGGTAATGGCCTTGCCCCAATTGGTTAGTGGAAATCGAGTCGTTCCCCTCGAGCCATGGCTCAGAGCGAGGACGATGAGGACCTAGAGATAGTCAAGCCATCATGGTTCATGGGGTGGACTTGGCTCGCAAATGGACCTGCACAGCACAAAGCAATTAAGCAGAGAAACGGAGTGATTTTTGAGGATTTGTGAGTGTACCCCCTCATTATTCTAGCAGTCTTCTGTTGGGAGACTGCTATCCTGTAATTCTCCTAAGGTGAAGTGGATAAGGGAGGACTTATATCAGGTAAGGGGGAAAGCCCTTAGACCCTTCATAGGTCTGATCCGGGTAGGAGTAGTAATGATCCCTACATGACACGTGCCGATCTAAGAGGAGGTTGTATTCCCCCCCCCCCCCCCCCCCATATCTTTGAGGAACCAACAATTTTTGAATCTTCAATTATGTTTCCCTTGACTTTAAAAAAAAAAAAACTTGGTTGGACTCTCTTCCACCATTGCTTCCGAAATCAAGCATGCAATATTCATTTCATGACCTTTTTTTGTTGTGGGGCGCTTAGGAAACAACGCCAATCCCTTTTTCTTCTTTTTCTTTTTTCGGATCTTAATATATCAGAAGCTCTCAAGTACGTTGGATTGAAAGGCCGCCTCATCTCAAGTTAAGATAAAATTCAATTTTAGTTGGGAAAGGTAGTAGTTCTAGGGGAGTTGTTAGAAAGGTAAGTTATAATTCTCCTCTTTTAAGTTTGAGGTAATTATTTAGAACATCATCTTTTATTTGTGCTAAAATCATTATTTATTTCGACGATAGGTTCATCCAGTTAAGTGGTCGCATGCCTAGCATGTCACTACTTTTTGAGGCGAGTGTAAAAATATCTAACAAAAAGTTATACTTTTCCATACTTTAAGTTTGAGTTAAATGTTAAAATGTTCCCTGTTCTTTGATTTGTTTTCAGAATTGTTATATTTTACTCAACTATTATTGTCAGAATGATCCTTCCATCCACCAAAAGTTTGTTAGTTATCAGATGATGTAACCCATTTTAAAGGACAAACATGTAATTTTGCCTAGTCAAGAACACATGAGTTTATTGTTTAATTCAACTACACAAGTCATTGATTGGATCACTTACTTGTTCAGTGGGCTCAATTTTGGACTTACCACCTTCATCCATTATTTTCACATCCATTCTTGATCTACTTTACTCCATCCACCAACATACCCCCATTATCGATGCATATATACATGAAGTTATATTAGCATAACTATCCATATGCGCCTGCATCAAATCCAATACCAACGTTGAGGAAAGATAGCCTTGCAAATTGTTCGTCACCGGTGCATACCTGTCACCACCATCATTTGTTACCATAGATTTAGTCAAAGAAAGTTCGATAGTTGGATGTGAGTTTTCTTACTTTGGAAAGAAAATAACGAAGGAAGAACTCCTAAGTCAACTGGGCTAAGGCCCTTGGGAAAAAAATTAATTCATCATGAAAAATGTGAGAAAACGAACTTGCTAGGATCGCAATATCTCACGGATCATGGGATACAAGTGTTAGGGGCAGGGGGTTGAGGAGTTTTGGGTTCATTCACCCTAATTAGGGTAGGAATCATGTATTTATATGTCTATCAATTACATGAAATTACATAGGTACCCATAGAAAGGGTAATTACAATCTATAACATTCTAGAACATAATATATATATATATATATATATATATATATATACACACACACACACTAAAAGGGGGTAGTGTCTTTGATGGACTATTGGAATATCTGAAATTGCTAGCGAATCATATTGGAGGCTGTGAATTCATGGAATATTCCTCGTTGACCTTTACTAGAATGCCGATACACTCCATTAATTCCGACCACTTTCAAAATAATTTGTCGGCATATTGTAAGGATTCCAACAATCTACAAGATTCGATCCCCCCCCCCCCCTCCCTCTTGTAGTGGCAATTAAGGCACTTGAAAGATCAGCCAGAATTTTGATCATCGTCGTTATATGTTTTTAGTGACACTTATTTAGTAACGCTAAAAGGTGTTGCTGAAAATTAATTATCGCTAAAGTTATCGATAAAATGAAACTTTTAGATAACTTCGTACAACTCAAATAACTTAAAAAAAAAAAATCAAGACACTATGTGGAGACTGTCACGGTTGCCTTCCTTCATCGCATGTTGTTATGGAGTGCAAGAGAATCGGTCCTTAAGGAACTCAATAATCTTCTTTCAATCTTCAATTATCTTTCCCTTGACTTTTTGTAAGAGAACTTTTGGTGGGACTTAGGAACCGACTTAGTAACCTCTTTGACTATGTCTTTCGATAAAGCATGTAATTTTCATGACGTTCTAGTTAGGGGCGGACCTCCCCCGTGACCGGGGAAGGGGAGGGGGGGCATGGCACCCCTCAAGATTTTTCGAAATCCTCTTTTAGTTTTGGAATAATAAATAAATATATTTAAAATATATAAAATATTTTTAAAAATGTCACCATATTGTAGCATTAATTTGTTAAGATTTCATTTTGTCTTGTTTTTTACTCTCTGTACTTTGTCTTTGTCATTTTCTTACTCTATTCTATATTCTAAATCTCCTTATTACAAAAGGACAAGAATAAATTAAGGTTAGTTATTTTTATTATTTTAAATTCTTATAATTTATTAACTTATACGTGATTAACATAGTTATACAATTAATAATCACATTAGTAATATATCTATAGAGTAAGAGTTAAGTTTTTTTTTATGCAAAAGTGATAATTTATTATTGACCAACCTTAACAAGTTAAATAAATCACTATGCATAGCAAAGATATATAATTAGTGGTCAAATTGAACAATCTATTTTATATTTAACATATTTAATATTGACGCTTTTATAATATATTTTTTATTATTCATATTTTATATGAACTTGAACCTTTTCAATTCTTTTATGTTAGTCATAATTTTTTATTTTTTTTTTAACATCCACGATTAAACTTTCTGGATCCGCCCGTGCATCTAGGTCCAAACTTAAACTATCAAAAGTTCTCCGTGGATTCAATGATTGTATTCTCTCTAGGGGATTAAAAAAAAATTCAGTTTTAATTGCTCTACTAGAAATGGTGGTACTTCTAGGGGAGGCATTGTTGGAAATGCAGATGGATCACTTCTTACTCTTCATCCCATAGTCAGCTTTGACACGTCGCACATGTGCGAGGTCTCGTAGTCAAAAGCCTCCATCCTACTTCTTGTTTTTATTTTCCTTTAACACATTTACTTAAGAGAATCCTTATTTGAATTTTACTATTAATCATTTAAAGTCTACTTTTATCGTTAAAGCTTTATTAAGTATCATTCTTATTTTCATCCTTAAAATTTTTATTAAGTATCACTATAAAACCTTTAATGATATTTATACAATTCTAATTCTAGTTAAAAGTGAAATAAAATATTACTTTCCTTTTAAATGAATCCCATCTAGAATCTATTACTTTTATCGATAAAGCTTTCTTAAGTATCATTCATACTTTCATCCTTAAAATTTCTATGGAGTATCACTATAAAACTAATGATATTTATACAATTCTAATTCTAGTTAAAAGTGAAAGTAAAATATTCTAGATGGGATTCATTCTGACACCAAAACTGAAAAATAAAATTGCACGATAAACAAAATAATAAAAAAAGAATGTGAATATCTCATTGTGAAAAGTAATCTTATGTACCCAAATATAGTGCCCCATTCTCATTCCAACTTGAAATATTTTATCCTTTTTTCTCCCAAATGTCAACATGGTAAACAAAAGTTACAAGAATTATTTTCAAAGTAATCCGAGTTAGATAAATATAGTCATCTTCGGAGTTCCCGTTGCAGAGCATGTTCAAGCAGAGCCTCGGATTCCTGCATCAAATCAGGACTCAATCTGAACATAAGCACGCAGAACTCCATCTGATCAAGTGCCCCATCGCCACCCGTGTCACCTTCCCTGATCATGCTCACGAGCTCGTCGTCCCTCAAATCTTGCAGCCCAAGAAGAGCAGAGTTCTTCTTCAGGCTCTCGAAGGTGATGACCCCTTTGTCTCTGTCCATCAACAGCCGGAACCCATTACACAGTTCCCTTATGAGACCTTCTCCTCCCAAATTATCTGCCATTACTGGCAACATGTCCTGAAATTCGTCACTACTTTTTCCCTTTTCCTCCGCCATTTGAGAACAAAATTTTAGAGAGAAAGTGTAGAATGCGTTGGAGGGGACAGGAGGGTTTAATTATATATAAGGATGAGGGATGGGAAATTGTAAGGGGTTCGAGGAAGGGGAGTGGGGTCGGCAATGGATGACAGCCAAGGTAGCTGGTGCAGACAGTTATTGCTGTATTGGTCGGCTGTGGCCCTTGCAGACTGCAATTGCCTATCACTTTCTTGGAAGAAACCAGCCTGGGGTATAATTGTCATTTTAAGTCCAACTTGTGTTACGATGTTTCCTCTGCCCCTCTGACTTCTTCTTCTTCTTCTTTTCATTTCAGTTTTATTTATGTATTTTTGTTCTGGCATCTTGATCTGACGATGGGCTGGTCCAATCTATGACTATAGTTACGATGTTTTAGTATTTGGAAAAAACTTTTATCACTTTGTATGTTTATAAATTGCATATTTGTTGTTTTTGAGATAAACATAAACAACTTTTCAAATTCGATTAAAGATTGTATCCGACTCTCAAAACAAAAAAAAGTACAAAATATAGCAAACTTGAGATATTGTACATACAAAGATTCGGGCTACATATTTAGAGCGTGCAAGGATTCAAATGACGTGAAAGCATATAAAAGTCTTTACTTTTCATGTCACTTTCTTGATACATCTTCGTATCTTAACATCCAAAACATTTAGCTATTGTAAGTTTTTGAGAACTATGTGATATATGTGAAAATGTGTTCAATACATGTAATACCATGAAAATTTTGATGACCACCGACAATTTTTCATGACCATTTCATCATCCTTAATGGTGAAGATTGTACAGAAATCCAGAAAATCGATCTGTAAGGTCTAGAGCAACGTGGTTGCAGCAAAGATAGATTCTTTTCAATACTCTCAATTTTTAAATCCCTTCACGGTTCACATGATCCTTTCTCTTTCTCCCTTGTTGGTTGGGAAGATACGTTGCAAAATCCTTTCCATTGACACGCAAACTGTGCACGGTCACATGATAACAACGAAGATTGTTGGCGTGGCACGGGATTCGAAGACTTTAATACAGACATTGTGAACTTTCCCAACAACGACAACAATGTGTTGAAATTTGGCCAATTCCAGGCGGGGGGGCATCTATAGTTTCACACATCTATGGTTGACATGGCTAGGATACGAAGGTCCACTCATTTTGTGCGTCGTTTCGTGTTCTTACTTTTGAGTCTTATTTGAAATTCCATGCATTTAGCTTCGTTTGATGTTTATTACTTTTGACTAGCCTGGATGTCTGTGTCAAGTTACGGTACCGTCGAATTAATAGCATCTACTTTAGCAACATTAAACAACACGATAAGGTCTCATTTGTTTTCGTGATTATCGATCATTTATTTTGGTGATTATCGACAGTGTTATATATATAAGATAAATTCATTATTGATATCACGATTATTCTTAATTATGTGAACTTGCGTTTGAAATTTCAACGTGGTGAAATATCAGTTGTCAATGCGTTTGAGCATACAATTCACACGTAATCCTTCAAAACAAAAAGAGGAAATGATAAAATCGTGTGTTTCAGATTTGCGGGTTGATTCCATCAAATATTTAGTTTGAGAATTGACCCCCTTTATCTACTGGCTTGGTGTGATTGACTACAATTGGTCAATTTTGGAAAATTAATCGATGAATTGGCCACGGAAATGGACATAAATGCCCTCCATCTTGTAAGTTTCATTTCTTATCTCTCTCCTCAACTTTTTCATCACCAATCCAGGCACCACCGTCGCCACACCTACAAACCATCCCTAACTCAAGCACCATCACTACCAACCGCCATCATATCAACAGCCATTACACTCAACCACCCCCAACTCAAGCTTAACCACCACCATACCGAATCGAATGGCCGACATGAAAACCCATTAATACCACCACCAACCGCCAAACCTCACTAACCACCAACCGCCAAACCATCATCGTACTCAAACTGTCGCCATAAAACCCTTCAGTATCACCACCAACTACCAAACCCACCACCAACTCCAAACTATTGCGATAAACCCACCAGTACCATTTCCAACACCAACCCCAACTACCAAACTGTAGTTGTTATCAAACCGAAATCACTGTATCCAAAATTGTTCTCAGACAACAATAACCACATTTGTAATCAACCCCTAAATCCACAATCGCATGCTGCCATTATAACCAATCACCATATAAAATAGCTCACGTCTCAAATCATAACCACCCAATGCTCATATCGACGAAGTGAGAGGGGAAGGGGGGTCGTCGATCTATAATGGTGGTGGCGGGGCAAAGGGGCGTTGTTCGTTGATTCTGGCTGATGGTGTCAGGGGACCGGTGGTGGGGGGTAAGGAAACAAGGGGACGTCGATCAAATGATATGGTGATAGCTACTTTAAGATTTGTTCAAATAAGGCATTTGCATTCCTTGTGCTATTATATTCAATTTTTTTTGGGGTATCCTTTTGTAACCATTTGATTGTAACACCTCGAGACTTGGAACTAGAATTACATGTTGATACCCCTATTGGAAACTCTGTAACAGCCTAGATTAAATAATTCTTGGCCCATCTGTATTGATGATAGAGATTACGGTGGGCTTAATTCCACTGGATATAAAAGACTTCAGTGTGATTTTGGATGTGAATTGGTTGTCTTCCGATCATGCCACAATAAAAGCCAAACATCTTTTTAGGAAGGGTGGTATGGCTAACGTTCATGACACTAAAATAGCAGTTAAGCTAGAAAACGTCTTTATTACGTGTGACTTTTCAAACGTGTTTCCATAAGACTTGCCCAATCTTTTGCCCGATCGGGAGATTAAGTTTAATGTTGATTTGGTCCATGGCATAATACCTATTTCAAAAGTACCCTAGAAAATGGTTCCTGCTAAACACAAGGAGGTAAATGAACGATTGCAAGAACTCTTAGATGAGGTTATGATTCTTCCTTGTGTGTCTCCATAGGGTGTGCAAGTGGTACCTGTGAAGAAGAAAGATGGGAGCATGTGTGTAGGCATTGACTATAGCAAGCTTAATTGCATAACATATCGGATTGAATATCCCTGCCTAGAACCAATGATCACTTGTTTGATCAACTTCAGTGTATAAGGTACTTTTCATAAATAGACTTTTGTTCTGGGCACCAACACCTTAAGATGAAGAGGGATAATGTACCGAAAACTACATTCAGGACAAGGCACGACCATTACGAGTTTTTAGTAATGCCTTTTGGTTTAACTAATTCTCCTGTTACATTTGTAAACCCTACGAATAGGGTGTTAAATGTTTTTTGGAACACTCCATGATTGTCTTCGTAGAAAATATCTTGGTTTATTCCGAGAGAAGGCAGGAGCAACAAAGACATTTGAATTTAAATTTGTAAATTTTGAGGAACGAAAACTCTATGCCAGGTTTAAGAAGTACTATAAACTTAACTACAACAAGTATCCCCTTGAGTCATGTAATGACTTAAGATTGACATATGTGGATCCTACTAAGATTGAAGCTGTTGTGAATTGAGAAAATACTAGCTTCAGTGATGGAGGTTGGAACCTTCTTAGGACTGGAAGGTTATTACAGAGGGTCTATTGAAGGTTTTTTCTTGGATTTCTACTCCTTTGACCATGTTGACGAGAAGCATGCCAAGTTTTTGTGGATAGGAGGAAGTTTTTAGGAATTAATGATCGTTTGGTTTCATCACCAGTACTTACACTGCCATCTAGATCCGGTGGTTTTGTTATATATAGTGATGCATCACAACAAGGACTTGATTGCATCCATATGTAACAGGATAAGGTAATTACTTATGCCTCTTGATAACTTAAACCATATAAGATTAATTGTCCTACCCATGATGTGGAATTAATAGCTATGGTTTCTGCTTTAAAGATTAGCGTTATTATTTGTATGGTTAGTCGTGTGATATTTACACAGATCATAACGCTTTGAAATATATCTTCACATAGAAGTAGTTAAATATGAGACAATAATATCATTAGAGTTATTGAAAGACTATGATTGCACCATTCTATACCATCCTGGTAAAGTTAATATAGTGGCAAATGCACTGAGGCGAAAAAGCACGAGAAAGAATTTTAAATACGTTTACTAAACAACCTCACTTCGATTTGGAGAAGTTGAAAATTAAGGTAATTTTTTTTTTAATTTCGATGGTTATTTGGCACATCTGGAAGTTCAACCATTATTAGCCAAAAGAATACATATGGCTCAAGTATCATATCTTGAGCAGACAAAAATAGTGACAAGGTTAAGAAGGTGGTTACACTGAATTCAGACCGAATAACAAGCGTGTTCTTCATATAGGTATTAGATTATGTGTTCCTTCAGATCCAGACTTAGAGAGAAAGATTATTTAAGAGGTTCATAGTTCAGCTTTTGTTCACCTGGGTAGTATTGAGATGTATCAAAACTTGCAAGATCATTATTGGTGAAATAACATGAAAATAGAGGTAGTAGACTTTGTGGCTAAATATTTGGTGTGCCAACGGATTAAAGCAGATAATCAGAGGCCTGTAGAGATGTTACAATAATTTCTTGTTCTTTAGTGGAAGTCGATGGATTTTATGCTTGGATTACCTTCGATTACAAAACAACATAATGTAATATGGGTGATGGTTGATCGTTTAACCAAATCAGCTCACTTTTTGGCCATAAAAGAGCAAGTATTCAATTGCTAACTTATGCATTCAAGAGATACTAGATTGCACAGAGTGTCCTTATACATTGTTTCAGATGGATACATGAGATTCACTTCACATTTGTTGGGGTGGTTTGAAAGAGGCCATGGGTATGAGGCATAATCTTAGCATATGTTTTCATCTACAGACAAATGAATAAACTTGGAGAAATTCAAACATTGAAGGACATATTATGGGCTTGGATTTTGGATTTTTGAGGTAATTGGGATAGTAATGTACTATTGAGTGAGTTTGTTTGTGGTAACGACTATTATGCTAGTATTTAGATGGCACCATTTGAGGCCTTTGTGGAATAAGGGCTCGTACGTTTATCCAATTTTATTTTCGTTTTTAGCAATGATGATAAAAAATATGCCTTTTCGTGTATTTTTATCTTTTTCCAATTCCGTTTTTGATTAAAAATTCAAACAGTACCGAATTTTGTGAAAACACCCTTGGGGTGTTTTCACCCTTTTCCAAAAAATCAAACTCAATGTCAGAAAAAAAAAAAAAAAAGAGCAAAAAGTCGGTTGACAATCTGACATAACTTTTCCTGCTCCCTCCATCTCTCTCCTCCCTAGCACCACCATACACCACCGCGTTTGTCCAGATCCGTCACTGAACCACCACAAAGAAAGGCACCACAGTCACCATGCCCACCACTCAACACTCAAACCTCGTCTTCTCCCTAGCACCACCATGCACCACCGGCGTTTATCCAGCCCGTCACCAAACCACCATAAAGAATCACACCACAGCCACCATAAACCACCCTCCAATTGCAACCCACGATCACCAATCTAACCACCGTAACACCATTTCAAACAAAAAAAATGGGAGATCTGGTAGGTGAAGAGCCTCAATATCTTCGTGTATTCTTGCGGAATCTTGAAGAGATCTCGTAAGTGAAGAGCCTCGATCTGGTAGGTGAAGCCTCGGTGTTCATTGATTGGAATACATCTAGCAGTTTCCCATCTTGAAGCCCATCTGGCAGTCACCCAGCTTGAAGCTCAGATGTTCATCGATTGGAATTCATAAAAGTCGCATATGTGTAGGGCGGCAGTAGATGGGGAAGATCGTTGGAAAGGGGCGGCGATAGATGAGGCTCGTTGGAAACGGTAGAGAGTTGGGGGGCGGGGGACTTTGTCAGAAATGTAGGGTATACATTATAAATAATAAGGATAGAAGTAGAAAAGGTGAAAATGAAAATGATATAAGTACACAAATCCGACAAAAAAAGTAGCTAAAACCATTTGTGAAAATAATAAAAGTACAGGAATGAATTTTCTAACTGAATACAAAAATTATGAAAAAAAATAGAAAATAAAAACGGAAAACGAATACCGTAAACGTATGGGCCTTAAGGTGTTGATCACCTATTTGTTAGAGCGAGTTAAGCGTATGGAAATTGATATGTCCAAAACTTATCCAGTTCATAGGATAGAGAAGATTTACACAAATATAAGTGCATCGTGAACTTGAATATGATGTTGGTTATCACATGTTTTGGCGAGTATCTCTTTGGAAAGGAGTCATAAGGTTTGGGAAGAAGGGGAATTTATCTCAAAGGTATGTAGGACATTTGAAATGTTAGAGTGAGTTGGTACGCTTGCTTATCGTTTAGCTTTAGTCCTAATTTATTAAAGATACATAATCTTTTTCATGTTTCGACCATGAGGGAGTACTTTTTTGATCCATCTCATGTTATTAAATTTGAGCCTATCCAAGTTAAGAAAGATTTATCCTACGAAGAGCAACCTAGACGTATTCTAGAATGCAACGAACATGACATGAGCTCTAAGAGAAAAGCTTTTATGGTGGTATAATGGCCTAATCATTCTGAGAGGGAAGCTACTTGGGAACTTGAGAACGCTATACGCGAAAAGCACCCTCATATTTTTTTATGATTAAGGTACGCTTAATTCTGAGGACAGGATTGCTTTAAGGTTGGAAAATTTTAATGTCCCGTTTTTTTCTAGCAACATAATTTATAGTAAATAGCTTTTATGACCTTTTTGTAATATTAAATGTTTTTTTTTGGTTTTGAACAAGTACGTCTGAAGGGGGAGGGGTTCTATAGGTAATTTTTCATTGAACAAACTTTAACTCCTACCCAAGTGGATGCCTTTTAAATTCTGATTTCAATTTTCATAGTTTTATATATTTTTTTATAGATGTTAGAGAAATTATGGGACTTTATTTTCAACTGGAAGCATTTATGGCTATTTATGGCATTTAAAGAAATTATTTTAATTCAAAAATATTCAAAAATTTTGAAAGTTCACATTTTGACTTTTTATAATGTTTTAAGCTATAAAAGTGTTGTATTAAATTTATTATGAATTTGGGTTATCATTACTCATTAAGGAGTACACGAAATTTTTTAATAGGTTGACCGTGTGCGGAACGTGCTTTGGGTTCGTTATTCCGGGTGAAGAGTGGGCACGTTATGGGTAGTTGATGTTAGGTTTATAGTGTATTAGTGAAGATTTATTTTTAATAAATAAATTGCCAATCTAGGTTGATTCAGAGGACTTTGATCGAGGTTGCCTAGCATTGCTTAGCTTATATCGAGGTAAGGAATTCCATCCGAATCCTATTTCAATGCTCTGATTTCAAATATTTTATTATAAAAGTCTTACAAATTCCATTGAACTTCGATGTTATAATTGCCATTAAAGTGTAAGGGATTCTATTCGAACCTTTTTTCTTATCAGATTGATCTTATATGTTTTATTCCAAATTGTTATCGAATTTCATTAAACTCAAATTTTTGTTAATTTGTTTTGAAAATATATTTTTGAATTGCCCATGAAGCCTGTCTTGAGGCTTAAAGTGATCGATTGAAATTATGTTAATGCTCATCTGTTTTATTAATTCGATCATTGTAAATTGTTTTGAATTCTGTTTATTTCCTCTAAATATTGACGTGACTTAGTAAATCTAAGGAGTTATAAGGACAGTGCGTATTTTTTTGAGTTATAAGGATGGTCTGTTGGTTGGATTAAATAAGTACCTAAATTGGCTAGTTCGTGTACATATGCATAAGTAAACTGCCGAGGTGGCTTTACCATAGTGTATTGCTCATGTTCAATGTTGCCTGTATTTATTTTATTGTACTTGAAATGTTTTGAGATGTCTATTGATTGAGGGATTGAGTCGATACTCGTCTCTATGCCTATATCAAAATTATATGATTTTATTTGAAAACCTTTTAAAAATTGCAATTTGACTTTATATGAGAATTCGTCAGAATTGTTTTGTTATTTTTAATCATTGATCGACCTTACAGAGCTCTTCAAAGCTCACTCTTGTTTGACTTCCTTTCTGCTGGTGATAACCAGTATTAGGTTGTCTGAGTATGGATTAGAGCTGAGTGAAAGAGAGAGATATTTAGTTTTCAGTATTGCTAAGTAGAACCCCTGTGTGAGTTATGATTATTATTTTAAAAAAATTTCAGACTTAGATTGATGTATCATTTACGATTATTTACTGAGAGTATGATTATTGGTTTGATTAAAGGTTTAGCTACTCTGATGATGACTGTCCATTTAATTACGAGATTATCATTGTCTTAGACTGAGTGATTGAGTGAGTGACTAATGTTCCAAAATTTCTGGGGTGTTACATAAACAGGCCGATAGGTAATACCGGTCGCTAGATCGGTGGTTACGGTGGTGCATTCACTGGTGGTGGAGGTGGTAGTGGCCAAATCGGTCGTGATGGGTCACTGATGTAAGTGGTGGTAGTGGCAAGACCGGTGGTGACGGTAGTGGGTCACTGGTGTGGACGATGAGAATGACAAGTGAAAACGGCGGTGGCTTCCAGATAGCAGGGATACGATGGCTTATATGGGGGGAGGAGAGGGGGAGAGAGAGAGAGAGAGAGAGTGTGTGTGTGTGTGTGTGTGTGTGTGTGTGAGTGAGTGTGTTTTTTTAATGATTAATTAAGGAAGATGATAAATTTAATGCTTTTTTAATGATTAATTAAGGACGATAAAAAAATCGAACGATTAAGATAATGCCACGTGTTTTTTGAAATATATTTTTTGATATTGATGGTCCTACCCCTCAGACTTTTTAGTGGCATCCAACATCCATTCGCTAAGGTACTGATTTGGTACGCTTTTTTAAAAATTAGATATTTCTTTGGAACACCTCCGAAGTTGGGTACTAAAGCTGTATAAAAGGTAAAGTTGAGGTATAGTTTTGAGATTTGCCCTTTGTTTAATGTACAAAAAGCGAGACTTTCTCTTTAGATTAATCTATAGTAACAAGCATAGTTTTCCTTTATTATGCCGATTTGTGGTCGACTTACGGTTACGAGCAAGTGGCCTCTACCCTTAAATCCCTTAAATCGTACCATACAAATGCTTGGTACTTGTCCTATGGTTCAACTCCCCTTTGTTATTTTTCCATCTGTAAGATAGGCTTGTACCATTACTCTCTTAGGCAAATGATTGGTTATAAGATCAGTAAGGTGAACAAACATTTCGATCAAAAGGAGTCTTTAAGACAATTGTATTCCCTTAGGTGATTTTTGTAGTTTCTTGAAAATTTTTGCATTTATCTAGTGGCTTAATTTGTAGTCACCAAGTAACTTTCATAGTCACTTAGAGTGACTTTTGGATATCTCTCTTAACGACGGCTATTATGCTAACTGTATGCATATTGTAGCCTTAGCTTTTTTGTTCGATTTGGGTTCTTAGGACTATTTAATAATCAATTTGCGTATTTGCTTCTTCTTATTTGTATCGTTGTCAATTTGTTGTCACGTGCTCATCAAAGTTTTGGCTAACTTTGTGCTGGTGGATTGTTTCCTCCTTATTGGGCTGTTCAAACTAACCTATTATTTGTCCCCTTACGACAAGTGAAAGAGATAATTAGAGGATCTAGCACGTTTGCAGAGTTTGAGCATTTGT
Source organism: Escallonia herrerae (assembly GCA_033070095.1). Taxonomy (NCBI): domain Eukaryota; kingdom Viridiplantae; phylum Streptophyta; class Magnoliopsida; order Escalloniales; family Escalloniaceae; genus Escallonia; species Escallonia herrerae. Next base: position 174,526 of record JAVXUP010001686.1, on the reverse strand, counting down.
TTTATTAGTGTAATTGAGCAATTCATTTTACCTTGCAGAACTTTACCCGCCATGTGGATAGTTAGATTTGGGACTAAAATTATGTAATCGGATTTAGCCGTGGGTTTAATGTCTTGTTTTGGTTGGATATTATAAGGATTCTTCTTTAGGGTCTTTATCTTATGGAAATTTTTTGTACTAATGGATTAGATACTTTATTTCATACCCGAGGTAACTTTAATATAGTGGAATATAGCATCATTTTTAAACTTTGAATTTGGGGCATTATGATTGGTTTTGAATGATTTACATATTACATAAATATTGTTTTTTCATTGAGAAGGTTGGAAGAAGGTTAGATTTTACTTCTCAAATATGATAAGATTTTCATTCTACATTAAATTTAATTAAAAGTATCATCTAATTTTTTTTATCTAGAACACGTAATTTATATTTCTAAATCTCATCTAGGAAGTAGTTAAATATAAGTTTAATCATTAGAATTACTTTCTAATTAGTAAGACTTACTAATTAACCTTATTAATCTTACAAACTTAATTAATGATAAAATATTGTCACTTTTTTTAATTGCCTGTCACGTCCACATATTCATTCATATTATTGAAATTTATTGCATTGATTAGGGTGGATATCAATCTAGATCATTGGTAACATCATTTTTATTCATTCTATATTTCATATGGTTGTAGTTTAGACATTTGAATTGCGATTTTCATGTTAAAAAATAATATCACGGATAAAATAGCTAGCCAAATTAGGACCTAAAAGATAAATATATTGCTTAGGTAGAGTTTTAAAATATTTAGAAATAATTTTTAAGATATATAAGTCTCACTAATAGAGCATCTATTACTTTATATATGTGTGTGTATGTGTGGGCGGGTGGGTGGGGGGGGGGGGGGATCCACATCTACTGGTGGAGAAAGAAGTATTTCTCCACCAGTAAGCTGGTTGTCCACGTGTGAAAGTGCACGGCTGGGATTCCCTTTTTTTCCACTTCATGCCTAATCGTACTCGTACTTTTCAATCCCCTGGTACTCGTACTCGTACTCTTGGATGTTGATGGCTGTCCGGATTGCTTTACAGACCTTCTGATTTGTTCATACAAGATCTGCAAGATAGTGTTTTAACATTCAAGACATTAAGGTAACAGACAACGAATACATAGTCAAAATTTTAACTATAAATAAATTAATTTGTAACTTACATCGATCTGCCGAAAAGTATCTTAAACGAAGTCCCCCGGCCGATGTGCATCATCCTTATCGTTCTTCCTCACGTGCGTCATCGTTTACATCAAAGCACAGACCTCATCCTTCTCCAGGTTCGGGTGCTCAGTCGCATTCCTGTGTCAGACAACGTCATAAGGCACCGACTCCATCCCCCCTCCCCTGCGCGTGCATAGGATCTCAATCCTATGTGTTCTCCCTCACACTCTTACTCTTCGCCTCCCAAGCTAGATCAGTGTTCTACCTATCAAGCATCTACCCCCATACAGATGGTGAGATCCAATGAGGGGGATACCCTTTCCACTACTCCATCGGGGCACCCTCCCACAGCAACTCCTCAACTGCTCTCATGCATCATGTAGCCATCACCAGTTATTTTTTATGATGTAGGCAAAAATGGCCTGCCGCCCAAATCCTACCGCTCAGGCGACTCAAACTCTAACCCCTCCTGCAAAGCATGTAATTACACAATCAGTACTGTTAATTTAAATATAATGTACTAATTAAATATCTATTAACTAACAAAAAGGAAAACCATACCAGCCACTCCACCCATAAGGTCTCCCTCGTCCCGGCATCCCAGTCCTTCCGGTGGCTGAAAGAAACGGCCCTTTACAAGGACGCCAATCTTCGTTTTGGCCGGACACTCCAGGATCTGATAAAGAATAGCATTAATTTCATTAAATAAGTGAACTATAATAACTATCGGGATCATCAATGTGTCAAAGTACTGCATTTGTTGGAATTCTTTCTTATAAATAAGAAAGCTTCATTTTAATCTTCTCGTACTAAATAGAAAAGGGAAAATCTAGAAATCTTACAAAACCAAACCAAACTACAATAAGATGATGGAAATTACAATTCTTAAGTGTATATTATAAACCAATTTAACAGATTATAAAAACAAAGATGTAGATTAATTCTTTTAATTTCTCAATTTACTTTTTTTTTCGGCAGTAACATCAAATATTTCTTCAATTCAGTAGCCTTATAAGAAGATTTCCAAACATTGAACAATCACAATTGGGAACATCAAATATACATTTCTTCTTAAACAAGTCACAAAAGAAATAAGAACGTTAATGAATTATACTATTTGATCCCAAAAAAGCTAATGATATCATCTCGAAAATTACTCTCGATCACATTCACGTGGAAGGTACGTGCTCCATATGTATGTATGTATGTACGTACGTACGTACGTACGTACGTATGTATGTACGTATGTATGTATATGTGTGTGTGCGTATATATATACACACACACACACACATACATACATAGCTGAAGAAGTCTCTTATAATTGCTACGAGTAGGATTTCTAGAGCTCTTATCTTTGTGTCACATAATTTTTTAGGACCTTCTCCTTTTGTCACGTAAGATTCGACTTTTCATGTGATAGTCCCCCAACTTAATTGGTATCTTCACTTAGAGTCCAACTTTTTTAAATTCGATATATAGAATTTAAGAATTCTATTATTTTTTGGTGTCATTTTCCTTTTCTAACAAATTTAACTATTTGTTATGATTCATAGTTAAAAAATTCATAGGTACAATTTACAACATATTTGTTAATTTTGTAAAACTAAGAAATCAATTATGAACTTTCTAAAACTCTACTTAATCATTATTCTTCTATATTAGGCTAATTTTGATTATGAACGCCTAAGCTCCAAGTTTTTGACAAGTAAGATTTTGGATTTTTTTTTTCTTTTGAAACGTCAGCTTTTTCAACTTTGATCCACAGAGTCTCTCAGTTCAGTTTGGCCTCTTCATGAGGTGGTGGTAAAAAAGATGCTAAACTCTAAAAAACGTATGTGCAAATCAGATAAACTATCCCATTTTAGATTTCCACGGCCTCAAGTTCCCTCGACTGATTCCACTCAACCTTACCTCTCCATACGAGGTAAATATGCTCCTTCCAACGGTTCTCTCTTTTGGCTTTATTTTTCCTCACTTCCTCTCTTCTATTTCGCATGGCTGTTTAAACTATGCATTAAGTTATTGGCTATAGAACTTTTGTTCACAATTTGTTAGACCTTTAACTAGACACTCAATCATACTGTGTGCGCCTATCATAAGGAATTGCTGGAAATGTTTTAGCCTAATATCCTCATGTAACGTAATGGTATTTTAAAAACCGAAACTATAATGTAAGCTATCAGGTATGAAAGCAAATGCAATGGCTACTTTAGTTACGAGAAAATATCTCTGCATTTCCTACCTATAACCACGTATTCGTACTTATAGCTCACATTCTTTTCCCTTTTTAGTTGTTTCTTGTGGTTCCGTACATAATAGACTTTACATTGTCATTGATCTATATGTTTGACCATTATTGCTATTGAGTGATGTCCTACGTTACTTTGCACTAATAGAATATTGATGTATCCTTTTTATTTAATTTTGCACATTTGCTTTCACATTGATATAGAAACACAAAATGGCATCCTCTTTTTGGTTCCAAGCAGAAGACATATATAATCCACTATATTTCTGTTCATACGTTGCCAAATACCGATATGAGATTAATGTGGGATTGTTATTATCAGTATCTAGATTATGATGGCAAATGAAACAATGCTGGCACTTTAACATTATCATCGTAGCAAAATGGACGATCATCATGCAATTAAGTACACCGTCATAAAATTTTAAAGTGGCATGTATCTACAGTTCTGTTTATTATCTTGAATAGCTTTGTTTACGGGCTACTGGTCATACCAGCACCCTTTTTGTTGGCACGGTCTCCATTAGATACAAAGTAAATACTGAACTGCGTTACATGCCTATAGTTCATTATTTCTTAGTTGATGACCTAAATATATATAGCAAGTTGGTTGAATCAAGTCTATAGATTTGTTTATAGCATATATCTCCATGCATCTTCAATGTTCTTCATTTAGTAACAAAACCACATTAGAAGTTGCATAAGTTCGTGCTTGTGCATTCATGCTTAAAAACACCATGAAGGGGACACATGACCGTATCATTCTTTATTCGATGAAACGTGTTTACAGATTTACCAAAGTATTATGGTATGGCTAGGTATCATTCATGTTCTAATAGGCTATATATATTTATATTTCTTTTTATTATATTACTCTTTTAGTACATATGGTGCTTTAGGTGTTTCATGAATTTGTACGTGTTAAAAAATTATATATATGGTATGTATTGAGGATGTTTTAGAAAATTAAACGAGAACCTAAAGAAATTCAAAAAACAAAAAATAAAAAATAAATCACAGCCAAAAATGGAATCAGAAGTTAGTCATCAATCTCCAAATTTATGTCTGTAAGCATGTTCATTTAGCTCATTCCTTGACTTTGTGAATTATGAATGATATGGTTGAGAATATGATGACTTAAACCTTTTCTCTTCCGGTGTTAATATAAGAAACTAAGAGCTATTGGTATGCTTAAACAATCATACATCAGGTTCCAACTTTGTTCAAGTTCACCACATAAATGGGTAATAGGGGTGAAAGGTCATCAATTTCGTGCATTTTAATAATAACACTACTACGGTACGTCCCTGCCCAATCTGGTCATTGTGAAATTAGTTTGTTTTTAATATTAAAGAATGATAGGCTTGGGAAACACTATCATAGTCAGGGTCGTTTGGAGATTTGATTGCTTTTGCTAATTATTTGGAAAATAATATCAACGTGATGAGGTTACTTTTATGACTTTTGTTTTTGGTAGTTTGCTTTTGATGGACAGGCATTATATGACCTTTGATTTTACTGCATGTTGTGACCACGATACTATGGCATACTTTAGCTACTTTATATTTGTCTTTTGTTTTATTTAACGTTATTATGATCAGAGGAATCGTAACAAAGATTTCTTTTTTTTTCTTTTTTTTGTTTGTGTGTGTTGAGGTTTTGGGCAACCATGACTATAGAGATGATATTTTGTCACCCTGGAGTCCTATTTTATCCCAAAGGGATAGCAAGTCGCTTTGCATGAGATATTGTACTGTCAACATGTGGTTTGGAAATGAGTTGGATGCTGTCCCCATGGGGATCTCGTAGAAAAAAAAAACTTAGGGTAAAGAGAGTTTGATGGCTATAAGTTTAAAAAATCTTAGGGCTAAAAGGCAACCAAAACTAGAGCACTTTTATTAAAGGTAGGGTTTCCAAATACTCGACAATGTAAGGAACCATAGGCAGAATTATAGTGGTAAAGAGGGAGAGTGAGAGTGGTGAAGTACGGAGAGAGGCAAAAACTTAGTCGGCCAAAAGTGTACAATTTCGATTTAGAACCTACTAGGCATTGCAATATGAAAAGAAATAGTTGATTTTTAGAATCATTTATTCTATTACGGTGTAGATTATATAAAATGGAACCGAAACTGATTAAATACTAAGTGGTGACAAGCTGAAAATGAATACTATTAACAGACAAATTCAAAGGGAAGTAAAAAATGAGCTTTGAAACAAATTTTCACCCCGATTTGACAACATGAGACATGACAAGTTCTTCCAATGTTGTAGGGGCAGCCTAGCTGCCATGGAGGTAGTTATGGTATCATGTTAGCAAGACAGCAGTAACTAGTTTGACCTTGCCTTATATTGCTTAGTAAAGCTTGTAGTGGTAATGTGGTAGAGGCATTGGGAGTAAGGGTGACAGTAAACTAAACTGATAATTGTTTTAATGGTGGCTGCAGTACGTGGTTGTGATAATAATAATGAGAGTGGTAATGGTTATGGGGAAAGCAGTTTCGATATTTATATCCACCTTGGGCCCATGAATCCCTTTTCCTCAATTCGACCTTTATGGGATTCTTCAATTTCCAATAGACTTCCGATCCTATTTCCAGTGATTGTTGCATTCCTTGTCATCTTTTTCGGCGGTAGTCCCTAGACCCTCACCCAAAACGGTGAATTGGTTAGGGATACTTCCTGTAGTGTTTTTGTAACATCTCAAAAATTCGGAACGTTAGACACTCGATCGATTACTACACTTAGACAATAACATCGTCAAACTCAAACAAATGAACGACTATGATCAGATCGGCTAAACCAAAAATCATATTCTCAGTAGACTATTATTGATGAAACATGAAATATAAGTCTGAAAAAAATCTCAAATAACAATATTAACCCACGCGGGGGTTCTAATGACAAAGGCTAAACTTAAATTCTCATTTTCCTTACTTGGCTCTAATCCACAAAAGCAACCTCAACTTAATGCTGGTTATCACCTGCGGAAAGGAAGTCAAAGGAGAGTGAGCTTTCGAGAGCTCAGTAAGATCGATCAAAGACTTAAAATAATAAAAACGATTCGGACGATTTTACATTTAAAACCGAATAACAACTTTAACATGGAGAAACAGAACGATCCAAATGATTCTCTTTATACAATCAAATGATAATTTTAAAATGTTTTTCAAAGAAAAACACAGCATTTCAAGATAAACATAGGGATGAGTATTAACTCAATCCCTTGAATCAATAATTATTTCAAAACGCTTCAGTTGCAATAAAAGAGAAACATTGAACATTGAACATGAGCAGTACAATATAGCAAATTCATCCCGGCAGTGCTCGATACAATTTACATATACATATGTACACTAACTAGTCCATCTAAGTACTAGTTTAACCCAACCAACAGACCATCCTTATATCTCTCAGGTTTACTAACTCATGTCAATATTCAAGGAATTTAAACACAATTCAAAGTGTTTTACAATGATTGAATTAAATAAACAGATGAAAATAACGAATTCCAAACGATCGCTATTAGGCTTAAATTAGGGTTACACGGGCAATTGAAAATATTTTCATGAAAAATATAATATCAGAGTTCATTAAAAATTCGATAACGACTCAAAAAATTATATTTAATATCAATGATGGAATGAGATTCGGATAGAATTCCTTACCTCGGTTCAAGTTAAGCAATACTACCAAATCTCGATCAATAATCTCTGAATAAACCTAGATTGACAATTTATTTGTTAGAATACAATCTATGCTAATATACTAATTACCTAATATCAGTTACCATCGCGTGCTTACTTCTTACTCCGAAATTGCTCAACTCAAAGCGCGCCTCGAACGCGGCCAACCTAACTGAGAACTATGTACGCTCTTTAATAGGTAACGATATCTCAAAATTCATAATAAAACAATTTTATTGCTTAAAACATTATAAAAAGTCAAAACATAAATATTTTTATATTTCTGAATTAAAATAATTTCTTTAAATGCAATAAAAACTCATAAATTGCCAAAATTGCTTCTAATTGAAGAAAAAGTCCCATAATTTTTGAAAGAACTTTAAAATATGTATAAAAATTTTAAAAATTTGAATCAGAATATAAAAAGGCATTAAAATTATTTTTAAATTATTCATTTTTCTAAAATCAATGTGGTACAAAAGCCATAGAAAATCAGCTCCAAAAATCATCAAATTCAAATTGAATCTTATTTATACCATAAAAACATTACTTTAATTTTTCCCATAACATTTTCAGGGTTTAAAGGCTCCAAAAAAATTTTACAAATCTGAAATTACAAAAAATACGAAAAATACACATGATTTCAGAAAATTATAAACTTTTGCCAGAAATTCTGATATAGTCTAAGGTATTATACTGTAAAGTTTTACGTACTAATGATAACTGTGCACTAGTCTATTTACGGGTCGATCCTAATGCTAACACAAATTTTCCGCTCCATACTTCTCTTCTTCCTCTCTTTACTTTCTCTCCAAATCAAAACACACTCACCAACTCATGGTTTATTGTTCACGCAGCTTCCCTTGCTTCCCATTCTCATCTCATAACCACCACTTGCTCACACATGAAACACCACCCATAACACACACTACACACACGTATATAGACATTATGCACTCATGTAACACACTCAACCCATTACCTCCACAACACACCCATAAATATATATATACATACATCTATCATGCCCACTGCCGTGAGGTAGTGGTCTCTCCCTCCCCTTCTTCTTTTTCATTTTATACTCTCACGCAACTATATCTACACACATACACACTTTTATACACAACACAGCTTCTTCATTCATCCCATCTTCCAAGACCCATTTCTTTCACACCCACACACATGCACTCTTTCTCAACTGCTGTGCACTCTACCTTTCCATGCAATTATTCTAAGAATCAAGTCTTCGGACTCCATATACAAAGCTCCTTCTCCAACTACATTTCATCTTCAAATCAACTTCCTCAGATTCAAGGATCTAATAAGAGGTCGGTGAGAATCCTTGCGGCAACACTACACACCAAACCCATGGACTTCACTTCACTCCCCCTCTCTCCATCTTGCCCGTTAGACCCACCTTTATACACACATATACACTTACACACAGACACATATACACACAAAACCCATAGAGTCACACATAAACACACTAGCACACATGCACTTGCCACCTTCTCTCATCCCTTCTCATAAACCCACTTCACCCAAAAATAAACACACTCGTGCACTCATGATTACACTCAAATGGGTTTAACACACACACATAACACATTCACTGTCATGAGACAGTGCTCTCCTATTTCTGCCAAATACACACATTAATCACACGCATAGCACACACTATAAGAAACAGTGGCTTTAGCGACCGCGTCTGGCGGTTGCTAAAAGTGTCAACGCGGTCGCTAAAGGATTTTAGCAACCGCAAAAGGGCGGTCGCTAAAACGGTCGCTATAGTCCAAGTCGCTAAATTTTAGCGACTTCTTTTAAAATTCAGTCGCTAAATTTCGTGACCACGTTGACTACATTTAGCGACAACGTCAGGTGGCCGCTAAATGTTTTTTAAATTTAAATTTTTTCTTTTTTTAATATTTTTATTAAATATTATTATATTTTTGCGACCGAGATCAGCAGCACTAAATATTTTTAAATAATATTTTATTTTTTAAAAAATATATTAAAATTAGAGACAAAACTTATTTAATTTAGTGACCACTATGTGCGGTTGCTAAATATTTTTAAATATTATTTTTTTAAAATTTTTTTGAAATATTAAAATTAGCGACCGCTTTTTTTCATTTAGCGACCGCACATCGCAGTCGCAAAACCTGATTTTGCAAAAAAAAAAATTGCAAGTAAGTAACTTTCCAAAACCTGTCGTATAACTAGTATCAATTCATAAGCAATTCACATCCAATCCAATACTAATCCGGTTGAAACGATTTTGAATAAATACGTTGAAAGCTTTCAACGCATTCATTCAAAACCGTTTCAACCCCCTGTCCCACATTCATTCAAACAACTTGTCGCATTCATCAAAGTATAGATAAACGCAAACATATACATTAAAATAATAAAATTCATACAGTTAAGTACCGATGATAAATTCAAAACAATAAAAACAGTCATTGCATAAACCAAACCAAACCAAACCAAACCCCTACCTAGATCACTCGTCGGTAGAACAACCAGCCCCGTCATCATCTTCATTTCTTGATGAAGAAGGCACGTTCGTTCCAACAACATCTTCATCGCCCCGGGGGTCACCGGCACTAGGATCATCAGTATCGCCCTGCACGAAGCCATACAAATGATTCAACATCATATATCAAATCAAGATCACATATAGAGCACAAAATACATAAGTACTTGAGAAAATTTGTATTACATGAAATTTAGGCCCCTTTAAAATTTGATAACCATCATCAATCATCATTTGAAGGTGCGTATCAAACATTGTGTGGAAGCGCGCTCGCTCTGTGGCATCCGTTACATCTGCCCAAGGACCGCTACAACTGGTCTCGCCTGACGATTGAGGTCTGCCGGCTAGCAACGCTCGTGCGGATTGACGAGGGTGGCCGAGTATACGGTCCTTCCTAGGCCCCCCCGTAGTGTCTGACCACAACGAGAATTCGTCCATTGTCTGGCTACCGTCTGGCAGGGAGTTGCCTAAACTCTCTCTATATAACTTCTGTATAAGAAAACAACAAAAATGTTAGAGAAATTTTATTGGCCGCAATCGCGAAAAATGCAATATAGGAATACAAAGTAATACATGAGTTACGTACTCACCGCAAACTGCTCGACGCTCTCAGACACCCACTTCCCATCACTCTTCTGGTGTGTGCGCTCAAAATGGCAGAGCCTCGTAGGGGGCCTCCTGTCAGGGTCCTCCTCTATCAAAATCAGCTCGTGCACGACAAATGGACGGGAAACAGCACTATGCTTCATCTTCTTCTTCCTGTGAGTCATCTCCTTGCCTCGCTCACTCAGCTTCGCCCCTGGAGTACTCCAATGCGACACCAGCTGCCCCCACATGGTTCTGGAGAAGTACTCAGGATTATGGTCCCTGGTCATAGATATATCAGTCGTACCCGCCCGAGCTACCGCCCATCTCCTCGCATTCAACATCCATTTCTTGTAGTTCTCGGCACAATGCCACTCCCACGCCTGTCTCTCCCGAGTTCTCGCTCTCCGTCTGACTCAAATTTGAAATAATCCTGAACATAATTCAACATAATTGAAAAACACGGTTAGCAAGAAAAATCCAGCGATAATGTACTTCTAAAACTGCGAAAGTAAAGCACATAAAAAATACTGCGCTCCTTACCAAAAACTTCCCCCAGACAAGCTCCTTGTCTGATTCCGTCTACGACCCCCACGTCGCATAAGGCTGTGGGAGGTGAGCCTTGATAGTAGGACCGATCTTGGTCCTAACACAATCCTCAACAAAACTAATTACAAGAATTCACAAAGAGATACATCAATCCCAATATAAGTGCGTATTACAATAGAATTGAGCTTTAAAAATTAAAAACATACTAATTGTTTTGGACATGAGCAGTAATCCTTTGCTCCAGGGTGGCTGGAAGAGGTATTCCGCAGGTTATACCTCGCGGTACAGATGAACTAGACGCTGCAGCTGATGAAAAAGGAAATCATTATATTTATATTTATATATATTGCAAGTAATTGCTTTCAATCCGACACGAAACTAATATCGTCTCACCATGGTCTGAAGCAACTGATGATGATGACGGCTGCTCAGTAGTAGTCGCGTCACCAATCCTAGGGAGGGGGCTGATCGTGCCAAAGCAGCTCCTCGATAGCCACCTCCACGACCTTGGGGTGCACTGGATCTCGGCATATCTACAATGTAATTCGCCCGAATAATAAACAACTTAAGTGCAAAAGAAAATTAATGACAATGTGGTTCGCCTGAATAATAAACATCTTAAGTGCAAAACTTAGTATGCTGACAATGTGGCACTGCCGACTATAAAAGACAACCCAAATTAAATAGTCAACCACCATCAATTAATAACTAATTCAGTTTATATAATAAACAGGCATGTCTAAAAGTACATTGACAAGAATATTTTTGCTCTACACAGTCAATCACTATCACTAATAGACAACGGAACATCTTTCTTCTCCTTGTCATCTTTGTCCCCTTCATCCTCATCGTCTTCTTCTTCTTCGTCATCAACGTTTTCCTCAGTATTGTCGTCATCATCATCACCATCATCAACACGAAGGGCTTCAGCATCGACCTCTTCTCCAGCATGGCCTAAATCGCAAAGAGGCTCATCAATAACATCGTTATTCTCCTGAAGCGGTATCATTGTAGGAGCATCATCCTCTTGGTACATCTTAACGAACATATCATCATCAACAAAGCCTCTTTTAGTCTTGATAATAGTATGCCAATTTGGATCCTTCCTTCTCACACCCTTCGCATAGAAGACCTGCGTTGCCTGAGCTACAAATACAAATGGTTTGTAGGATTCGAGCCTTGACCTCATATTAACGTCTACAATCCCATGTCGACTAACTCGAATACCAGCTGTAATGTCAAACCATTTGCACCTGAACAAGACCAGTCGATTACCGCTGCCATAAAAGTCGAATTCAACAACCTCCTCCAACTGCCCATAAAAATCACGCTTGCTATCATTATAACAGTCATCTTTGATCAAAACTCCGATATCTCAACTAAAGTACGTGTCAGGCAACTTCTCATCCTCTAGCAACATTTCGTTATTAAGCTTCAAAAAGCATCAAAACCCCTATCACTTAGACCATGCTCAGATTTTAAGTGTATCATCCTTGTCACAGCATATAACTTGGTATGCTTTGTACTTCCATTCCATATTGGCTCCTCAGAGTCTTTTAACGATTTATAAAATTTTTGTACGCTCGAGGTTGACTCTTCCACATTAGGATTACCATCGTTAAAATAGTTGTCCCAATTAATCCCACTAGGCCCAACTTCCATTACCATATGTTGATACTGGGAAAATCCCGGATCTCTAAGACTGTACTGTCTGAACTCAGCGGTGACCTCAGTGCACACCCTCAGAATTGGTTCTCCGTGCTGAGTCCAATTCGTATAGTTACTCATAAAACCTCTACGGAACAGATCAAAAGTTACATCGTCGGGGGTTTTCCAACTTAAGAGCTGACAATCATTGCACGGACATTTAATCGTGCCGTCATCCACGAACTCTCGTTGATTCAAAGCAGATAGAATAAACATGTTCACTCCCTGTCTAAACTCTTCCGATACCCAATCCCACTTGAAGCAATCCTCCGTTGCATCCAACTTCTATCCACTAACATGATATATATCTCTCACTGCCTATTAAACTTATACAAGTTGAGTTCAAAATTAACCTTCAATTTGAAACATATATATTGAGTAGTTACTTCCAAGTGAGTGTTAATCAGGGTTTAGTAGGGATAATACGGGGTAATTAGGGATAATTAGGGCTAATCACTATTAATTAGGGCTGACTAGCCTAATCAGTGTTTATTAGTTTAATTAGGGATAATTACGGCTATTTAATGTCAATCGGTGTTAATTAGGGCTAGAACACGACTGATTTTTTCTAATTAGGGTAATTTAGTGTTAATTAGGGTTGAACAGTGCTAATTAGGGCTATTTAGTGTCCATGCTTCCTAGGTGCTAATCAGATCTACTAAGTGTTAACCAGGGTTAATTAGGGACAATGAGGTGTTGATCAGTGCTAATAAGTGTTGATTAGCACTTATCAAGATTAATCAGTGTTGATTAGGGTTAATTAGGGCTGATTAGTCTAATCAATGTTGATTAGAGCTAATTAGGGCTATTTAGTGTCCATCAGTGTTACTTAGGGCTAATTAGGACTGATTAGTGCTTAATAGGGCTGATTAGTGCTAATTAGGGCTGATTGGTTCTAATTACGACTAATTAGGGCTATTTGGTGTCCATCAGTGTTAATTAGGGCTGAACAGTGCTAATTAGGGCTATTTAGTGTTAATTAGGGCTGATTAGTGCTAATTACGGCTGATTAGTGCTAATATAGGTAACACGGACATGGACACTGCATCCGACACCGACAAGGACACCACAGAGAGGTGTCGGACATGTGTCTGGAGGTGCTGGTGAGGTGTCAGGGTGTCGGTAGGTGTCGGACAGCTATACGTCGACTCATATAAAGTGTCGGTGCTTCCTAGGTTCCTAGGTGCTAATCAGGGCTACAAAGTGTTAACCAGGGTTAGTTAGGGATAGTGAGGGCTGATTAGCTTAATCAGTGTTGATCAGTTCTAATAAGTGTTGATTAGCACTAATCAAGATTAATCAATGTTGATTAGGGCGAATTCAGGGCGGAACCAGAATTTCACCTCATGGAAGATGAACCTTATTAACCTAATTAACCTAATTTCAACCCACCATGTCATGTTTCATTACCGCGTTAACCTAATTTCAACCCACCATTCAACTAAATCACATATCCGATATCTCAATCCAATTGGGTCCCATCCTCCGTCAACAATCTCAATTCTCAAATGCTTAATGCATAATTAACAATCTAAAATTAAAAATCAAATAATCAATGCTCAAATGGAAAAAAAGCTGTTCAAAATGCACATATCCGATATTTCAATCCAATTGGATCCGATCCTCCATTAACAATCTCAATTCTCAAATGAACAAGTATGCTTTTAAAATCTGCCAAATGTACAAGTGTGCTTTTAAAATCCTAAGACAGCTAATCTAACACGCGCTAGTAAAAACCATCTGAAATACTATGTTGTCTTGAAATTACGAGACATTCTAAAGACAACTAACAAGGCATGTAAAGCAAAGCACAGTATGCATCCAACATATACACAAGAACAAAGAAACTACAATGCAAAACAAAAAATATAGACTGCATCCTTTACGCATACCGCAAGTTTACCTAATGAATTAAAACGATGTTCTCTGCCAGTCACATTAAAACCATTAAAATCAAAAGTCAGTAGCAGAAATACATACCCCTTGGATTCTCTTCCCAGTAATAGGACACTTAGGTCCAAAAGAACAGACTTTAAACTATTAATACTCCAAACTTAAGAAGAAAAGAGAATTAAACTCTCAGTATTCCCAAAAGAAAAATAAATGACAAGTGTGTTATTTCTCTTCTTTAGCTTGTTGAAGTGACACCAACAATAATTTATCTAATCAGATTTAACTAAATTGTTATTTAACTAATATAATTAGTTCATCCACATACAAGTTTTGTACATAGATTTCAATTAACTAGATTTAGCAAAGAATGTACCTTAATGCCTCAAACAACTTATATGTGGCCGAACTAATTAAAATCGTGGAGTAAATTTGTTGTTTAAACCATAAAAAATACAAAATAGTACCCAAAGAAAAACAACTTCCCTTTGAGCAACGATTGTGGGGGGTGTGTGTATGTGTATTGCAAATTTGTTTTCCAAAATGATTGCAAAAGCTATATAATAGATAACTCTTTGCACTTATTATGGCCAGTGTCTTAAATGAATAACATTAAGTCAATTGTTAGATCATTTTTTTTCTTCCAAAGCTCGTATATTATTCTAATGCTAGAACTCCTGAGTTTATTTTCATATTAGAGAATGTTTTCAGGGATATAATAGTCACAATCAATTCCTAAAAGATTAGTATATTGGTTGATGTAGAGGCTTTTACAATATTCTTTAGAAGACTTATTAATATAGAAATCAAAATCTTGCTAAATCAATTAACCTAGACGACTTAAAAAATACTATTGGAGACCTTGAACGTATTTAAAAATATATTTTCTTTTAAGAAAAAGTGAAAGCCGGTTACCTGTTACTACTTTTTTTTTAAAATTTAAATTTTTAAGTATTCATAAAGGACACGCGTCACTCGCTTAGTATGTCACTTATTGCTCAAGAAAGCATGTAACACCAAAAATAACATTCCAATAAAGAGGATGTTTGTATTACAACTAGTATAAAAATAGATAGATATAGATGGACTTAGTAAATATGCTTTTGTTTGGAAATTTACTAAGATTCAGTGTTGGAAACAGAAACAAGAAATAAATCCCATTCCTACTGGGCGTGTGAGAGTTGTACTAGACTGTTCCTAGATTTCTATATATAATTCAAAGCCATGAAGTCTTTAATTTTTCTTGTACTGCATTCTCCAGCAATCTAGTACTAGTTCTAGTTCTAGTCATTCGTTTTCCTTCTAACTAAGAGAGAATTGATCACCCTGCTTTGTGCAACGGGTTGTATGCTAGCATTCGCAGGATCTTTCTCGGTTTTGTGTACTAATGGCTCTAAGGAATCTACACAAAAGCTGGCCACATCTTTGTTTGCGCATCTTATAAGCATAAAGCATACTTCCCTTTGACTCCCCTTATAACTGTTGTCCATTCAGATTGTGTTTCTCCGCCACTAGCTACTCGAAATGAACGGATATAATAGTTGTAATGGCTAGGCTCTTTTATCTTATGGTTATTGTGCCAGAGGAAATTGAGAACTAAAGATAAGCTCAAAGCCTAGAATGTGCTGAATGAGGATCAATGCAACCTATGCGCTAAAGATCAGGAAAACTTAGAGCATCTCTTTGGAAATTGTAAGCTGGTACAGGACATATGATCACAGGTGTGGAGAAAGTAACAAATAAACCAAAATTTCACAACATGGAGTGCAATATTGCAGCATGCCTGCCAAAGATTCAGGGGAAAAGGCTTTAGGGCTAGATTAAGCAAATTAGTCATGGCTGTTACAATGTACACTATATGGGGAGAGAGAAATTAGAGAATATTCATAGGGGAACAACAAGGAAGCTCTGAACTAATTGCCAAAATCCAAAAATGGGTGTTCTATAGAGTATTGAGCTGGAAAAGAGCTGTGGCATCTAAGACAAATAAGGAGTTATGCAGAAACTGGGAGCTGCCCATGACAGCACTGCTAAATTGAGTTTTGCTTTAATGTAATTTGATTTACAGAAAAATGAGCATTGTAATTGAGTGGAAAGAATGTAAGATGATGTTGGATTTTCATTGGTAATAAAAGGACCTTTTTACCAAAAAAAAAATTACTAGGCTCTAACCTGTCAAACAATTTGGAAGCCATTGGGTCAAAACATCATAAAGCATTACGCATGGCTCAAAAGCTTGAAACTTTGACCAATTTCAAACAACCCAACAAAACCCAGTCACATAAACGGATGATCTAGCTAAGAAGCAAGGGAAATTTCTACTAAACCTAATGAGTTTTACTGTAACCACTAACTAAATGATCAGAGCAAATTGCAAATTTGACCAAGCTCTGCAATAAAAGCATATCCCCAATTTGGTCTTAAAAGATTAAGACCAAAGATCAATGTCAAACACAGAACTAACCATAAACGTAGATCCCCAAATTGTTCAATCAACAACCCACAAATTCTACACATAGATTACCCTTGAGTAAGAAGAATGAGAGAAGCAAGGGCTCGTTTGAAATAAAACTAGAAAAAGAAGAAAATGAGCGGGAGGAAGCGACTCGGAGACAAACCTGCCGCTGCCTCTCCTCGTCGCCTGAAGTCGCCGGCAAATTCGATTGCCTGACGTCGCTTGCTGGTCGCGCTCGGAGCAGTCGCCACCGCTCTCTTTCTCTCTCACCCAGATTTGTCCCATTTGTATTTGGTGGTAGCTGGGAAGCGACAAAAGTTCAAGACTAAAATAAGAGTTCGTTTTACAAAATTTAGGCCCCGTTTGACGCTCTTTTTTTTCCTCTTTTTTTCAGTTTTAAAAACTGAAAAAAAAAGGAGCGTTTGGTAACTATTTTTTTTTCAATTTAAAAAACCAGTTTTTAAACTGCAGAGTAAAAAAAAAAACTCCAAAAACTGGTTTTTTTTTCACTTTTGGTTTTTTTTTTCGACCACCACCACCACCCTCCCACCGCCGGCAGTCACCTCAGGCGACCACCGCCGGAGACTGCCAGCCGCCGGCGACCACCGCCGGAGACTGCCGACAACCACCTCCGGCCGCCGGCAACCACCGGCAGCCACCTCCGGCCGCCGGCAGCCACTGCCGGAGACTGTCGGCAGCCATCTCCTGCCGCCGGCGACCACCGCCGGAGACTGCCGGCAGCCACCACCGGCCGCCGGCGACCATCGCCGGAGACTGCCGGCAGCCACCTCCGGCCGCCGGCGACCACCGCCGGAGACGGCCGACAGCTACCTCCGGCCGCCGGCCACCACCGCCGGTGACTGCCGGCAGCCACCTCCGGCCGCCGGCCACCACCGCCGGAGGCTGCCGGCAGCTACCTCCGGCCGCCGGTGACTGCCGGCAGCCACCTCCGGCCGTCGGCCACCACCACCACCACCACCGTCGACCACCGCTACGCCCCATCACCGCCACCGCAAACCACCAAAAAAAAAAGTCAAAATAAAAAGGGTTACCAAACACCAAAAAAAAAACCTCAAAAAAAAAGGGGTTATCAAACACCCACTTGTTTTTATAAAAAAAAAAATTTAAGCTGCTCTTTAAAAACTGAAAACCAAAAAAAATATTTTGTCAAACGAAGCCTTAGTTTTTAAAGAGTAATTTTTAAAGACCAGGTTAATTTTTTTTTTTTACAAAAATAGTGGATGTTTAATAACCTTTTTTTTTTGAGTTTTTTTTTTGTGTTTGGTAACCCTTTTTATTTTGACTTTTTTTTTTGGTGGTTTGCGGTGGCGGTGGCGGTGGTGGTAGTGGGGCTTAGCGGTGGTCGACAGTGGTGGTGGCCGGCGGCCGGAGGTGGCTGCCGACGGTGGTCGCCGGAGGTGGCGCCGACAGTCGCCGGTGGCTGCCGGCAGTAGCCGGCGGTGGTCGCCGGCCGTCGGAGGTGGCTGTCGGCTGCCGGCAATGGTGGCCGGCGGCCGGAGGTGGCTGCCGGTGGTGGGAGGGTGTTGGTGGTGGTCTCCAAAAAAAAAACCAAAAGTGAAAAAAAAAAAAACAGTTTCTGGAGTTTTTTTTTTACTCTGCAGTTTAAAAACTGGTTTTTTAAATTGGAGAAGGAAAAAAATGGTTACCAAACGCACTTTTTTTTTCCAGTTTTCAAAACTGGAAAAAAAAAAAGCTGCGTCAAACGTGGCCTAAAATTCAATTTATGGTTTTTTTTTTACTAAAGTTTAACTAAAACTTTAGCGACGGCAAGATCGGTCGCTAATTTAGCAACGGCAACGGCAGTAGCAAAATTCGATCGCTAAAGCCAAGTTTTCGCTGGCCATGTATATTTAGTGACCGCGAAATAGAGTTGTCGCTAAATCGGTCGCTAAAGTTTAGTTTAGCGACCGCATGTTTTGGCAGTCGCAAAATGTTGTCACTAAAGCCCATGTTTCTTGTAGTGACATACATATATCGACTGTTTTGCAGCCCTTATTTCACCTCACACACACCACACACGCACTTATTCACACACTAAAATCCCTCCCCTCTTGCACACAGTTCGACCCACATGCGACCACCTTCGCAAAGCCGTGCACAACCGCACATGGCTGCTTCATTTCAGCTCTTCCATCACGTAAATATGGCAGCCACCATGGCTGCCCTTACCATGCCGCTCACTGCCTCACACACCCATTTTTTTATTATTTTTTTCGCACAACCCACGGCTATTTCCCCCTCCCTTTCACCACAATACAAACACAGTTGCACTGCCCCACGTTACAGCTATCTAAATACACTAAAATACTGTAAACTAAGCGCAAAAATAAGAGGGATGGATGCTTACCAAAATCAAAACTCAAACTCGCCGGATTTTGTCAACGTCGGTCTTCTCTTATGTTCTTATCTCTCTCTTCCGTGCAGTTTCTCTTCTCTCTCTCTCTCTCTCTCTCTAGTTCTTCCTCTATCTTTTGATCAGGCTTTGACAGAAGAAGCAAGGTGCTCATTTTCTTAACCGAAAATGGTTTAAGGTAAGCCTTCATTTCTCCATACATCCCTCCTGATTTTTCTTCCCCTTGTTCCCTCTCTTATTTCCTTCCAAAAATAAAATGAGTTGACTATAATTTTTCAAATAAATCATAATTTGAATTTACTTTGTTCATTTATTTATTTCTTTGCTAATTGTCACTAAAGTTGATAATAAAAACTCAGTCACGCTAATTATCACTAAAGACCTAAATCGGTATTACTTATACTGCATCCATTAACTTATAACATATGTTTTTTTCTCTAAAAATTTTGCTAAAAATTATAATGTTTAATGTTCACCAATTTTGTCGCTAAAGGTCTCCAAAAATTACATTACGCTACTTATCAGTAAAGACCTCAAACAATAATGACTATCGGTAAATTATAACTTATAGTTCCTAAAAATTTAGTCGCTAAAATATGGACGCTAACTATAATGTATAAAAATATCGTTAAAAGTCGCTACTTAAAATATCGGTGCTAACAAAAAATTTCCATCACTAAAAATTGCTAATTGAAAATATCGACACTAAAATCTTATTTGTTGCTAAATAGATTTTTTTAATTCATTAAAAATATCGGGGTGTTACAGTTTTATTTGGAGGTCATGGTTGTATTGCCAGATGAGCTCCCATGATAAACCAGGGCGTCTATCCACCACTCTTTGCAGATCTTGAGAGTTACTAAAAGTGAATTGTAATTGATCATCTACTTCACTAATTTTAAAACCAGAGTAAGGGTTCCAAGCTTTGAGGATGGTACTTTTGACCCCGATTTTGTTCAGAGGTTTGTCATTTATGATTTTTCCCACCAAAATTAGTGATTTTAATGGGCCAGGGAAGTTGGGATATGATTCTAGGGTCAAGGGTTCTAAGGAGCATTTAAGCCCGTTCGTTTGGTCAATAAGTTCATTCATTTCTTGATGGTTTTGGGGTTGCGTGATTTGATCAAGGAGGAGTATTCAGAACGGGTTTTAGTGGTTTGCTCAGGATGTGATAATGGCATAGGTGGAGAGTGAAGTTGGTATTAGATAATTGATGGAAGGAGGCTGAGAAGTGGAAGATTGAAATTGAAAGTAGATGAGGTCAAGGACTTACTCTACAGATTGGTAGAAACAGCTACTAGATGAGGATGATGCCCACAAAGGAGCGGGGAAGGAAATGCCAACGAAACAGGCATTAGAGAGTAAGCCGAGGGCCTTACGCTAGAGATGTCAAATGGGCCGGGCTTGGGCCGGCCCAACCTAAGCCCAGCGGGCCTCCAACAAAATCGGGCCGGGGCTGGGCCAGAAGAAATGAAACTAGGCTGGGCCTAAAAACTGGTATATTTGGGCCCAGTCCAAGCCCTGGCCCTAAGCCCCATATTTAGGGCCGGGCCTGGGCCCAAATTTTTTTTTCTTTTCTTAACTCTTTGTTATTCACATTTATAAATTAAATGGTTGGAGACTTGGAGCAACGTCACAAGCCTCAATTGGCACAACATATAGACAAGGGGAAGGGGAAGATATACTTGAACAGTTGAATTCACTTTCATCATTAAATAAATGTTCCAGATTTTGCTACATGGCGCCAATAAAAGTTTATAGCTGCCAAAAAATTAACAAAATAGTTGGTTGACAATTTCATTTTTTTTCTTTTTATGATTTTTACGATCAAATTTTAATTGTATTAATTAGTTCGGTTGGAAAAGGCTCTTGGCATCGTCTTAAGAATCAATGACCGAATATATCTGGTATCAGTTAGTTTGACCGATAAAGTCTCTTGACATTGCACCGAGAAACGTGATTGGTTACCACCTGCCTTAGAGATTCAAATACTAAGAAGAGCAAGATAAATCAGCTTTTGTGTAACTCAAACGGTCTCTCGTGGACCATAAGATAACTTGGATTATAATTAAATTTCAAAATAGGTTCGAAAAGGCATGTGAAGTAATTTGTAACTCAAGTCTAGTTTCAATCACAGGGCTCGAGTTCCAAATCATTTTAAACACGAAAAAGAGGACTATGAATATGGAATAGGTTGTTGTTCACTGCTAAGAATGTGTGACGTGTAAACTCACGATGAGTCAAACAAAGAGTATTTCTTTACCAGTTCACCCTTTCCGAATTCCCTCTTCGATATTTTGTAACATTTTGTGAGAGATTTTGCTACTTACAAAGATTCACATTAAACTAAAATTCCAATTACATATTAAATATGACCTAGCAGGTCAAACTAGGATAAAAATAATGAGTACAATTAAAGTTTACATATAAAGGGTTGTTTTAAAAATCCACAAAAAAAAATCAAAAGAAAAAGATTGAATGCAACACAGCAAGTAATTAGTTTTGTTGGCATTAAAAAATTTCAATACAACACATTGAGTAATTGTTTTAGTTGGCAATAACTTTTTTGTAATGAATGCCAACATTTTGGCAGGCTTAACAAATGTGGTATATCTGGGTTGGGCCAGTGTGTTCCAGAGGCCACTTTCTAGAGCAGAATTAATATCCTCAATAGCCCATACTTCAGAAATTTGAAAAAAGTGGGCCAGCCCAGAATTTGGGCCAAAACCGAGCCAATTTCGGGCCGGGCTTTTTCCAGGCTTTTTTAGGGCCGAGCCTGGCCCAGGCCATTTTTCCTGAAACCTTGGCCTGGTCCAAGCCCAGGTCCAAGGCCCTAAAAATTTGGGCCTGCACTGTTCATACCAGGGCCGGGCCAGCCCGGGCTTTTTTCGGGCCAGGCTGGGCCGCGGGCCATCCGGCCCGTTTGACAACTCTACCTTACACTGTTAGGGTAAGAATCTTGGTGGATGGAGGTGATAGTGGATAATAGTGCAGGTTTGATATTCATAGTAATTTTAATGAATAAAAGCGATGATAGTTATCGGAGGTACTAAGATAGTTTTGGTGGACAAACGATATAATCTGGATTGGATAATTGATGCGCTCTCTAGAAAGATCCTCATTCAATACATATTCTCTAAAACAACTTGGATATATATAAATTTTATTACAACACTAGAAACTTTTGAAAATGTCTGCTATAAGGATTTATCCTTTCTTTTGATCAGTTTTATACCAACATAGAACAATGTGAAAGCTTCCTTTAGTCAAAGGTCCTCATTCGAAGTTTAATCAATTTGAGGCCCTTGAATTAAGAGTTTCTCAATGGTACCTTAATTATATTATGTGAGTATAACTCGAATATAGAAAAGTGACTCTAATGATGTAATACTTTGAACCCTAAAATACTCTTCAAAATTTTAATTGGTATATTTTAGTTACAAATTTAATTTTTCTTAGCATTGGTACTTTTTTTAGCGACGATATATATATATATATATATATATATATATATATATATATATATATATATATATATATAGTGCATTGTTAGCGGCAAACTATCTACCTTAGCATTCAATAAACTTTTAGCGACAATATAAATTTATTTTAAGTATCGATGAGCTTATTAGCGACGATTTTTGAAACGAGATAGTGTAATAATCCATTAACAATTTTCGTAACGCATAAATTGTCATAAAGATTTATTATTGGACCATTTGGGCAATAATAAGTTCGGGTAAGAAGTTTTAGCGACAAATGGATTAGTAGGGTTTTCTTTTCTTAGTCTAATTAGGATTTTTATTTTACACACACACACACACACATATATATATATATATATATATATATATATATATATATATATATATATATATGTGTGTGTGTGTGTGTGTGTGTCTGTGACTTTCTCTAGGCAGCTGACTAAAGGCTCCCATTCAAGCTATCATACCATTTCGAGAGAGAGATTCTGAGAGAAAGAAAAGGAAGAGATCGAAGAGACTACTTCTAGCAAAGCTTTCCGGTAAGGCCTCTCTACAATCTAGGGGTGTTGGTGTGTGTGTGTGTGTCATTGATTTATGGTTGTACGTAGATGGATTTGTGATTGATAGTTTGGACTGCCATGTTGAGAGACGGAAAGGAAAGGAGCAGCAGCCATGGCTGTCGTGTGAGAACAAGTGACTGGGCAGCCATGGGCTGCTGTGATTTGTAATTTTTAGGGTTTCGTGAGGGTGATAGAATTGGATTCAAGGCCACTGTGGCCGTTTGTTTTTCTTTGTGAGTTTTAGTGGAAGTGTGATGTAAGGTTTTTGGAAGAAAATGACCTAGAGAGTCATGGGGTATGGGGACAGAATTATGGGTTTAATATGTGTGTGTGTGAGAGAGAGAGAGAGCGGGGGGGAGGAGGTTGGGCAGCCATGGGCTGCCGTAGTGGAACATGTGGGATGTAAAATAGAAGATAGTGTGCGTAGAGTGGTGAGGTATGGGTTTATGTGATTGTGGAGTGCATGAAAGTGTTGGGGAAGAAGAAGAAGAGAGAGAGAGAGAGAACAACTGCCTCACGACAGTGTGTGTGGAGAGGGAGCGTTGGTTGTGTACATGTGTGGTGTGTGTATACATGGTAATGCATGAGTGGAGTGAAATGGGTCTGAAGAGTGTAGTGTGTGTCTAGTGCAATGTGTGTGTGTGAAAAAAAGGAGGAAGAAAGGTGTAGCATGGGTCTGTGTGTGTGATATGTATTTGGGTTGAGTGTGTATAACTTGAAGAAAGAAAGAGTTGCAGCTACGAAAGAAATGGGTAAAGAAATACATGTGTGTGTGAGTTGTGTGTGTGTGTATATATATATATATATATATATATATATATATATATATATATATATATATATATATATATAAGGAGCCGATCCCCGTCTACCCGTGGAGAAATTGTTATTTCTCCACCATAAATCTAGCCATCCACGTGTACTCGTGGACGGCTCAAATGTGTTTTTTTTCTTGAAAAAGTTGCTACCGCTGCTCTTTCATTCAGTTGCAAAATTTGACAATAATGCCCTACTAAGCTGAAAAAACCCCAACCGCAAGAAAGACTAGCGGTTGGGGGCCCACGGGAGCCCACCCAACCGCAACAAAGTGTAGCGGTTGGTTATCACTCCCAACCACATCACTTTGTTGCGATTGGTCATCATTGCAATTTTTTTTAAGCATTCTCCTTTTCTCTCCATTACGTAGCATGGCCCGCATTTTTTAATGACAACCGCCACTAAGTGTAGTGGTTGTTATTTATTTTTTTTTGCTCTTTTCTTCTTTGCTTCTCATATATATATATATATATATATATATATATATATATATATATATATATATATATATATATATATATATATATATATATATATAAAAGGACACACCCAACCGCTACTAAGTGTAGCGGTTGGTGATGATTTTGTTAAATTTTTTTATTGCTTTTCAGATGTGCTTCTCATTGCTTCTCTTGTTAAGTGATCAAAGTAAGGCTGCAAGTGAAGTGGACTATTTGTCTTGTGAAGTGTGTTAGTGAAGTGCACTATGTGTCTTGTGAAGTGTGTCAGTGAAGTGATCAAAGAAACCCCGATTGGGTTTTTTTTTTAAATGGGAGGCAACGTAAAGAAGGCAAAAAAAAAAAAGCCATCATCACCAACCGCTACACTTTTGTGCGGTTGGGTTTTTTTTATTTTTAAAATGGGGGGTAATGATTAATGATGCAACGAAAAGAAGGCAAAAAAAAATCTAGTCATCACCAACCGCTACACTTTTGTGCAGTTGGTTTTTTTTTAAAAAAAATGGTAGGCAACGAAAAGAAGGCAGCATCACCAACCGCTACACTTTTGTGCGGTTGGGTTTTTTTTTTTTAATGGGGGGTAATGATT
Source organism: Escallonia herrerae (assembly GCA_033070095.1). NCBI lineage: Eukaryota > Viridiplantae > Streptophyta > Magnoliopsida > Escalloniales > Escalloniaceae > Escallonia > Escallonia herrerae. Next base: position 149,377 of record JAVXUP010001686.1, on the reverse strand, counting down.
AATGATGCAACGAAAAGAAGGCAAAAAAAATCCAGTCATCACCAACCGCTACACTTTTGTGCGGTTGGTTTGTGGTGCATTAAAAAATTTGTTGGTAATGATCATCCAAAAGAAGGTAAAAAAAATGGAATCATCACCAACCGCAACAAAGTGTAGCGGTTGGTGATGATTGCATGGACCCTAACCACTAGTCTTTCTTGCGGGTGGGGTCTTTTCAACACTCCGGGGCATTTTTGACCATTTTGCAACCGCAGCAAAGAGCGGCGGTTGCAACTTAAAACAAAAAAATAGAGAGATCTGGGCCATCCATGACTACACGTGGACGGCTAGATTTATGGTGGAGAAATTATATTTCTCTACCGGTGGGTGTGGATCAGCTCCTATATATATATGGGAGCTGATCCATTGCTCGTGCTGGAAACTTAAATAAGTTGTCCACGCGATCTAATCGTCCACGCAGTAGATGTGGACGGTCCAGATCTATTTCTTTGCACTTTTTTTCGTCGTCTGCTACATAATATAGCGGACGACGAAAAAGTTAAAAAAGGGATAATTGCATTTTAGTCCCCTGAACTATCCCCGCTTTTTTATTTTGGTACCTGTACTTTAAAATCCGTTAAATCGGTCCCTGTACTTTATTCCATCATCAAATAGAACCCTCCGTTAGGATTTTTCGTCAAAAAAGACACGTGACGGCCACGTGGTCGATTTTTGAAGGGTATTTCTGGAAATGGACCCACCAAACTCTACGAATCACAGTAATAACCCATTGTTCTCCGCCCCACAATCACCATCGTCGTCGTCGGCGTCGCCCACGACCCTGACCCGGTGCGAGAACCAAAAGCACTGGGACTGGAACACTTTCGGGCAGTACCTGCGCAACCACCGGCCGCCGCTCACTCTCGCCCACTGCAGTGGCGTCCACGTCCTCGAGTTCCTCCGCTACCACAACCAGTTCGAGAAGACTAAGGTCCATGCCCACCCTTGCCCTTTCTTCGGCCACCCTTCCCCACCCGCTCCCTGCCCCTTCCGCCAGGCCTGGGGTAGCCTCGACGCCCTAATCGGCTGCCTCCACGCCGCCTTCGAGGAGAACGGAGGCAAGCCCGAGTCGAACCTGTTTTTACCTCCGCAAAATCCGCGATTCGTAGTCCAAAGCACGGGGAGTCAGCTACGAGAAGAAGAAGCGAAAGTGGCCGACTCAGCTGTAGCAGTAGCAACAACAACAACCTCCTCAGTTGCCTCCTCTGAGTTGAGGATTTCAACTTTCTCGAGATCCAGCTACTTGCTTGCGAATCCAGATACTCAAAGGGGGCATTAAATGGTGAAAGCTTTGAATCAGCAAGTGCTTTCTTGAACTTTGAAGAAGGCCATCACGATACGTAGCCCGAGAAGTAGAAGAGGAATAATGGAAGGTAGCATTTGAGATGGAAGAGGGAGAGAAACAAGCAAAGAGAGAGAGAGAGAGAGAGAGAGAGAGATGAAGAAAGAGGGGGGGAATAATTACTGGGTGGGACTCGGTCCATTTCCAGAAATACCCTTCAAAAAAAGACCCCGTGCCCATCACACGTCTTTTTTGACAAAAAATCCTAACGGAGTGTTCTATTTGATGACAGAACAAAGTACAGGGACCGATTTAACGGATTTTAAAGTACAAGGGCCAAAAATAAAAAAGCGGGGATAGTTCAGGGGACTAAAATGCAATTATCCCAAAAAAATTAGATATAGCCCGACCATCGGGCCAGATGGACAGTTAGATCGTGCGGGCAACTTAGCGAAAGTTGCCCGTGGGAGTAATATGTGCGTGTGTGTGTGTGTGTTTGCGTGTGCGTGTGTGTGTGTGATAATGAAGGAAGAGGTAGGAGACCACTGCCACGAGGGAGTGGGTGTGAGATGTCGGTGTGAGCATGTGTCTATTGAGTATTTATGTGTATTTAACTGTGTACAATGAGAAAGGAAGATGAACAATTGTGAAATAGTGGGTATCGGATTAGCGTTAAGTGAGATGCGTGCAAAGGATAGCGTATAGTGATTGTTAACATGTAAACTGTTAAGTTATAATACTTTAGGCTAAGTTTGAATTTTTGGCAAAAATTTGTAATTTTTTGAGAATGTATATATTTTTAATATTTTCTGTAAGCTTACATTATTAAAATTCTTTTAGTGTCCTTAAACTGATGAAAATATTTTGAAAAAAATTAGAATAATGTTTTTATAATATAAGAAAGACTCATTCAAATTTGGTGATTTTTTGAGTTGATTTGTTATCATTTTTTGTATCACATTGAATTTAGCAAAACAAAAAATAAAAAAAATAGTTTTAGGGCCTCCTAAATTCTGATTTTTATCTCTATAATTTTTATACATATATTAAGGCTTTTAAAATAATACGAGTCTTTATTTCCAACTAGAAGCAATTATGACAATTTATGAGTTTTTAGTGTATTAAAGAAATTATTTTTAATTCACAAATATTCAAAAATTGTATTTTTATTCCATATGCAGTATTAAGCCATAAAATATTAAAAAAGGGTATTTCTGAGCCTCGAAGAGTGTGACGAGTTTTGTGATAGGTTGGCCCTGATTGGACTCGTTCTGAATTTCGTCCATCCGGGTAGGAAAATGGGTACAAATATATTAGTGTCGATAGTGTTCTGATAAGTGATTTATCAACCTAGGTTAATACCGAGGATTTGATCGAGAGCGTTTTAGCTTCAGCTCACTTGAATCGAGGTAAGGGATTTCTATCCGAAACCCAATTCATTAATTTGTCCTCGTATACATTTTTCAAAATTGCAATCAAATTTCTTTGGACTCTGTTATATTGGTTATGAGAATGCGTTATTTGCCTTTAATGCCTTTTCTTAAGCCTTAAACATTTATTCAAAGTCCTCATTGATGTTCGGTATTTATTACTCTTTAGGCATCGATTTATTCATTGCATTATTGATTATTGCATTCGGTATATTGACATGAGTTAGTGTATTGAGGAATTATAAGGATAGTTTGTATCGGAGATGATATAAAAATGGTATGTTATTGTCAGGAGATGCTAGTACCTTAAAAATTTAGCTAGTGTTCATATGCATATGTAACCACAGTGTTAGTGAGCATTAGGGGTGAGCATGGTTCGGTTTGGTTCGGTTTGAGGGTCAAATCACAAACCAAACTATTACCTCTCGGTTTGAAAATTTGTGAACCGAACCAAAGCAAACACTATCGGTTTGGACGGTTCAGTTTGGTCGGTTTAAATGGTTCGATTTAGTCGGTTTGGATCGGTTTGCCTATTTAAAGACGTTATTCTTTTGCACACTACTAATCAAAGTTATATTCTTTTTAGATTGCATATAATCTTGTTTCATTCGATATATAAGTTCTCATTGTTGAATGAGAAAGAATGAGTAAATATAAATCAGATATTGGTCACAAAATTTTTGTGTTATAAGTGTTGTTAATATTTTCGTTTCTTTTAACTTTGAAGATTTGTTTCTTTGGATTTGTAATACCCTAAATGTGTAATTATCAATGGAATATTGCTAATAATAGATTAACATATCATTCATCGGTTCGGTTCGAAATCGTTTAAAAAATGTGAACTGTGAACCAAACCAAAACAAGGTCGGTTTGGAAAATGAAAAACCAAACCGTTAAGATCTTTGAACGGTTCAGATTGGATTGGATTGGATTGGTTTGATTTGATCGGTTTGAGCGGTTCTGATCTGTTTGAACGATTTTGTGCTCACCCCTAGTGAGCATCGCCTTTGTGGCTTTGCCAAGTGATTTTCCTACACTGCCTGTGTGGCTTTGCATCCACTCATGTTCAATATCATATGCATCATTTCAGGGTGATTGAAATTGTTTGTCTCTATATCTAGTTTTAGGGATCGAGTTGAATTTCTTCCCTTATCGTTTTGAAGTAAATCTGATAATAGTTTGTATTCTTTTTCTGGATTTTTTAGCAACCTTACTAAGCTCCCAAAAGCTCACCCTTTTCTCTGTTCCCTCCTCCAGGTAATAACCAATAATAGATTGCATTGGGTATGGATTACAACCAAGCGAAGGAAAGAAAATTTAAGTTTTAGTCTTGGTTATTAGAACCCCTGCGTGGGTCAGTGTTGCTATTTAGAATTTTTGACTTAAACTTAATGTTTCAAGTATGACAGTATATTTAGAGTATTATCTTATTAGATGGTTTAGTTGCTCTGACTGACTAATGGTATAAAATTGTTTGAGTTTGAGGTATTATTGTCTTAATGTAAACGATTGAGCGAGTGTTAATGTTTCGAAAATTCAGGGATGTTACAGTTGGTATCAGAGCTTAGGTATGAGATTCTGTAGACTCATAAGCCTAAGATGATCTGTGACTGAGCTAGGACTTTGAAAACTTGTCTTAGGTTTTGAAGACTTATTTGAGGTTTTAGCATTGGATTGAGATTTACGCTGAGTACGCAATAGTATATAGGTTACTTACCTAAGAATTTTCAAATCTTAAGTATCAACCAAAGAAGATTATTGAAGGATGAGCTGTAATCTTTTGGTTTCTTTAAGTAGCTCAATCAAATAGAAGCTATGAATGGTAACGGTTGTGATTGCTAATGGATGTGTGATACATGTATGCGTAGAATAAGATTTTTGGGGTCCTTTAAGTTATACCTTCTATGCGATAGATTCAATAATAGTTTAAACTAGTTTGGGTTCGACATCGGAGTGCACAGCGAAAACGTAGTAGTTACAGTTTAAGTCTTTGCTATAATGTGTAAGTGCTTATAGAAATGGTTAAGGCAAATTTTCTTATAGGCTTGAGTAGTGGTTGCTTAAGGTCTCAGCTTACCTTAAAGCCTTGAATTAAAGAAGTTCAGTAAAAAAAAAAAATTGTTCTAGAAATTAGATGATGATAGAAGTTTGGTGTTATAAAAATTCTATTTGAATAGTGACTGGTCAATATTCGTAAGTCGTGAATATTTTTGAGTTACTAACAGGATGGAAAACAAAGATCTTAAGCATCATCATAGGCCCCGTAAAGTCAAATTTTAGCTCTTCTAGCAAGGTGCTATTAAATTAGTTTCACGCTTGAGTGTATTTTGGAGGAACAAAAATAAAATAAAATAAAAATAGCAGTAGGTACTGTACTTAAGCAGTCTTGATTCTATGATAATGCATTATGGGTGGAAGTCAAAGACAAGTCTTGCATTCCGAGAGTTTAAGTATCGATTAAAGACCTATAAGTTTTATTCTTTTATTGAACAAAAAACCTTGGAAAGACAACTAAGTCTCAAAATTGATAGCTATCAATCTTGAGGTTCTACTAATGTTAAAGCATAAGTGATAGTCCCATAGATCTGAATTAGTGACATGACTTGAATGAGAATTGTAACGTCTAGATATTCGTGGGACAAAACTTTTGGTGTGGAGTTTAGGCAGTGCACTGGTATTATTTGGTTGCTACCAGAGTTACGTAATGGAAGCGTTGGACATTATCAATCCTGTAAAGTTTCAGGACGAATTTTTAACGGGAGAAGAATGTAATATCCCGGTTCTAAATTAAGGTTAAGGTTAGCTATTATAAATATACTTAGACTATTAGCAACAATCTTAATGGTACAAATAGAGAAAGGGTAAATTGTAAAGATGGCGTTTACAATGTAGTAGAGCTTGGTGATTTAAGAGTATTGAAATTTGAGAGATTGATCACTCAGTACTTAAAAGAATTGGCTAAATATTTTGACGACAACAATCACAGGTGCATAAATTCGAGGACCAATTTTTTATAAGTTAGGGAGAGTGTAATACCCCGAACCCTAAAATACTCTTCAGAAATTTAATTGGTATTTTTAGCGACAATTAAAATTTTCTTAGCATTGGTATTTTTTTAGTGAATATATATATATAACATTGAAGTGCATTGTCAACTATCTACCTTAGCATTCAATCTACTTTTAGTGAAAATAAAATTTTATTTTTAGTATCGGTGTGCTTATTAGCGACGATTTGTGAAACGAGATAGTGTAATAACCCCGTTAACAATTTTCGTAACGCATAAATTGTCATAAAGATTTATTATTGGACCATTTGAGCTATAATAAATTTGGGGAAGAAGTTTTAGCGACAAATGGATGAGTAGAGTTTCCTTTTCTTAGTCTAATTAGGATTTTTATTTTACATATATATATGACTTTCCGTGGGCAGCCGACTAAGGGCTCCCATTCAAGCCCTCATACCATTTCGAGAAAGGGAAGAGATCGAAGAGACTCCTCTGGTGAAGCTTCCGGGTAAGGCCTCTCTACAATTTAGGTTTCTTATCTATGCACGTATATATAGATCATGGATTTATGATTGTACGTAGATGGATCCACGTCTACCGGTGGAGAAATAACGATTTCTCCACCAAATATCTGGCCGTCCACGTGTACCTGTGGATGGTTCAAATTTGTCTCTTTTTTGTTGTCAAAAAGTGCTAACCGCCACTCTTATATGCGGTTAGGGCAAAAGTAAAAAATGCCCTTCTTAATTCAAAATCCACTAACCGCCAGTCTTTGTAGCATTCAGTGGCCCACCAATTAACCCTAGCCGCCACAAACATTGGGGGTTGATGGCCCACATTAATTGTTGCGTGGCTCACGTAACCGCCAATCTTTGTAGCGGTTAGTGGCCCACCACTAAACCCTAACCGCCACAAACACTGGGGTTAATGGCCCACATTAATTGTTGTGTGGCCCATGTTACCACCATAAAGAGTAGCGATCAGTGGGCCCTAACCGTTACTCTTTGTAGCGGTTACACGGGGTCCTTATCTGCAGATTCATTCCTCTTCTTTTTCACTGTCTCTCTCTCTCTCTTCCCCACTTTCTCCATCATCTTTATCCTCCTATCTTCATTCCTCCATCATCTTCGACCTCCCATTTAAAATCTTTCATAATCTCCACCATAACACAAACAAAAAATCATACGCTAGAAGATTGGTGGATAGTAGTTAGAAGATTGGTGAAATTTTTCTTTCAATAGATCAACTTTAAAACAAGTAAGTATTTCGAATTTTCTTCTATAAATTCATATTAATTTCATGAATTGAAGCTGCTTTATCTTTCAATTGGCCTTTATTTTATGTTTGAATAGTGTTCTTACCATAAACTCAAATTAGGGTTTTTTAGAAATTGAAATTAGGGATTGAATTAGTGGCTTACTCTATATATGGATTGAAATTAATGATTGAATTAGTGACTTTTAGGTTTTAAAATTAGGGTTTTGCTTAAGATTCAAAATTCGGGGGTTTTTTTAGGTGTTCAAAATTAGGGTTTTTTTGGGCTCCAAATTGGGGCATTTTTTGGGCTTCAAAATTTGGGATTTTTTAGGGCTCCAAATCAGGGAATTTTTTAGGGCTCAAAATTGAGAATTTTTTAGGGCTTCAAAATTCGGGTTCTTTAGGGCTCTAAATTAGGGCATATTTAGGGCTCAAAATTGGTAATTTTTTAGGGCTCCAGATAAGGGCATTTTTAGGGCTTTTTAGGGATTCAAAATTAGGGATTTTTTAGGGATTCAAATTGGGTTTTTTAATTTTGAAAAGGTTGGGGGTTTGTTATGGCTCCAAATTAGGGTATTTTTTGGGCTCAAAATTAAGGATTTTTAAGGCTTCAAAATTGGGGGTTGATTTTAGGGCTTCAAATTAGGGCATTTTTAGGGCTCAAAATTGAGGATTTTTTAGGGGTTCAAAATTGAGGGTTTTTTAGGGCTTCAAAGTTGGGGGTTGATTTTAGGGCTTCAAATTGGGGGTATTTTAGGGTTTCAAAAGTGGGGGTTGATTTTAGATTATGTTTTCTTGTTTTAGTCTTGGGATGTAAATAGTATGCACGCTAAGTTGGTTTACGATTTTTTTTAGAGATATGGAGTTCAACCTGGGACCTTATGATCCATCAATCCTATACGATGATGATGACCACATCGCGAGGGACATATTTGACGGTGTGGAAAGAGGTGTTTTGAAAATAATTCAAAATACAAGTCACATCCAAGAGTGGGTACTAAATGAGGACCAACATCAAATATTAAATAGTTAGGGTTTCCCTTTGTTCACTGTCCTTCCTCATCGGTCTCGTCACTACGAGTGCCTTATATCCGCTCTAGTTTAGCGATGGAGGAGTGAGACGAACACATTTCACTTCTGATTTGGTGAAATGACAGTTACATTAGAGGACGTCGGCTTTATACTTAGACTCCCATGTTACAGCAGACCCATTACTTGAGTAGGGCGTCTGCAACAGTAGCTCATAGTGATACCCTAAAAAATACCAAAAATTAATTTAACAGTGAGTTTGATTAATTAAGGGGTGTTATTTTCATTAAGTAGCAATATGCTGGTGAATATTACGTGTTAGGAAGCTAAATATGGGGTTAGTGTGGTCTTGGGAGTCAAAATGTAATCTTGGAAAGTTAAGGGGCAAAAATGTAATTTTGATAAATATGGTGAACGAGATGCGTATTTTTATTAAGTAGTATCATTTAGATGATAACAAGGTGTTAGGGGGCTAAAGGAGAGGTTAGGGTGACTTTGGCGGTCGAATTATAATTTCTCAAAGTCGAGGGGTCAAAATGTAATTTTAAAAACTTGAGGGGCCAAAGTGCAAAATTTGAAAGTTTGTGAAATGTGTCACAAGTTGGAGAAATCAGATCATGCATGATGGCCACCTCCTGATTGTTTCAAGCTGACTCAATGTTGAAAATTATAAACTATTGTTGGGATAAGATTAAATAGAGTTAAATATAAAAGGAAGTTTGTGGGGTGAAATTACAAATAGAAGAAAGTTATGAGAAGTAGCTGGGCATGAACAGTAGCTGGGCGTGAAGAACAGCAAGCATGGAGGAGAAAGAAAAGGGAAGAAAAAAAGAGGAAAAAAAAAGAGGAAGAAAAGGAAAAAAAGATTGCACCCAAACCCTAATAGGGTATGAAATTTGAGCCCATTATTGTGGAAATTGGTTGAATTTGTTAAAGATTATGTGATATCTGTGTATATATAAATATATATCAGCTACGTATATAGATTCGGATGGAAATCAAAATGGAATTTTGATTGATTGTGCAATATGAGAATTTAAACCACAACCAAGAAGAGAAAGTGATTATGGTTTTGAAATTGGCAAGGTTTCAGTCGTGGGTGTGTGTTTCAGTGTGTTTTAGTGTGTGTTCTTCATCCATGGTGGTTTAATTCGAATTGTGGGTGTGTAATCGGGAGCAATTGTGTAAACTGAATAGATTTAGGGTCCTTAAGTGTAGTGTAATGCACTTTAAGTGGTTTAAGGGTATAAAACATGGTGGAACCATGCGTGATTGGGGTTGAAAATACCCAGGTGTGTCACGGCTGAAGGAGGAAGAAGGTTGTGTATGTGTGTGTTGAAGGTGTGTTAGTGTGTGTGTGATAATCTGAATAGTATATGTAATGGTAGCTAAAAGTGAAACCTTAACAAGTAGGTTCTAATCTGAATTTTTAAAAATAGTTAGAGCCAGATTTAGCCAAAGTACAAAAAAACTACCCTAATTATTTTTGTGAGATCTACATCGTGGAAAAATGTTAGATTTTTTTGAGGTCGGGAAAGGGGTAAACCGCTGAAAGAACTTTGAAACATTGTAGTGGAATTTAAAATATCAAACTAGCGCGGTTTCAAGCAAAAATTTTATGGAAACCCTAGGATATTAGGAAGTTCCATTTTCCAAGATTTCGGGTCATTCTGAAGTCGTTAGCTATTTATGGCCAAATGGGCTTTTAAGCTCTCGGTCTAGACACTGGTTCGGAATTTTTGGGCAAAATTTTTATAAAATATTTTTTAGCTCAAGAATGAATTTAGGAGGCATAAAATAACATTTTAAAGTACTTTTGAGATTTTTCTGAGGTCGGGAACCCTCAGGGGCATTTTGGTAATTTGCCACTCGTAAAGGGGTATTTTGGTAATTTTGCGATAAAGTTTTTCAAAGGACTTTTTAGTCTGGAAAGGGTTGTAAAACACTTAAAAGGTTATTTTGAAGCTGATTCGGGGCGTTGCGGTGATAATGAACCCCGGGGGTATTTCGGTAATTTGCCGCCCAGAGGGGGTATTTTGGTAATTTTTTTATAAAATGCTTTGAAGGACTGTTGGTTTGGGAAGGGGTGTAAGACATCCAAAAAGTTTTTTTATAGGGGTTTTGAAATGTTTTTTGGGGCGATGGCCGCCAAGGGGTATTTTGGTAATTTCACATAAGCTGGAAGGGTGTTTTGGTATTCCCGTTAAAATTTTGGAGGGACTATTTGTCTATAAATGTTTTAGTACGTATAGAAGGTAGTTTTAAAGCGGTTTTGGGTTGTTGGTGGTGTAGTGGCCATTAGGGGGTATTTTGATAATTTTCCAGGTTGACGCTAGAATTTAGCGAACGCACGTAATCCAGCATTCGGGGTGGTGGGAAGTGAAGAATGGTGTTAATACGTTGAAATAATGAGATGGTGGTTATTGCTAATGCGTTGGTAAGCTAGGTTAAGGATCTAATTATTAGATCGGATTAACAAACTGTCATAAGATGCTACAAATGATTAAATGGGAAGGGGGTAGAATAAAGAGTGTGTATATGTTGAATGATGTCTAACAAGTAGAGTATGATTTGACTAGGTGATGTAGCTCGTTGCGATCAGAGATTGCGAGTTGCTTTGGCTATAAGCCAATCAGGTAAGGACAATGCGATTCTGATATGCTAATTCATTGTTTTGATTAGCATGCCATGTTGATGACGTGTTGTTGAATTCTTGTTGTTACAATTGGACACTGGTAGTCATGGTTACCGGTATACGTATATTTGAATTGTGTTGTTGAGGACTTAGGGTAGAATAAATCTCCTTAGTTCGCCCTTTTGATGGAATTTATCGAGGATAATGTGTGTCCTATTATGCTATGATTTGATTCAGTTAGCATACCTGAAGTTGATGATTATGTTGCATATGGATTATTTCATGTGTTGTTGTGATATGTCGGCAGTCATTGATAGTCAATATCTCTTCTCTCTGAGAACACTATTGAGGACTTGTGGCAAACTTCTCCCGAGTCCGCCCTGTTGTTGATGATGATGTTGTTGAGGTCGTTGCGTGTTGTTGTGAAATGTCGGCACTTATTGATAACCGACATTTCTCTTATGTAAGAATGTTATTGAGGGCTTGTGGTAATCTTCTCCCAAGTCTGCCCTATTAATGATGTCACGTTGAACTCTTGTTGTTAGGTATGAACACCGGTTGATCTTCTAATCCGGTATTCCTTGTTGAGCTGTGTTGTTGAGGACATAAGGTGGAATAAATTTTTCCTTAGTCCGTCCCGTTGACGAAGTCTTGCTGCTTGGCTGTAACGTGGTTAGGGAAAGCACTCTAAATGAGTTCCCTGCTTGTTGACAGTGTCTCTTCTATTTACTTGAGACTGAGATGAACATCCCATAAAATGGGACATAGATATGAGGAGGATAGCCTATGAATTATGATCACTGGCCAAAGAGGATGAATGTTGCTCAAGCAGAGTCTGTCGTGTCTGGTCGAGTCCTGTCCATCGTGTCCACGTGCATTACATTTGATTTTCTTTTGATGTTGATGATTTTAGTGTTTATCTTTACAACTTTGAATTTCGGGTTCACTTGCATAGTCAGTCAGTCAGTCAGTCCTGTCCATGAGGAGGTGGCAGTAATGCTATTCTATTGGGCCTTGAAGCCACTCAGTCTGACGAAAGAAAATATCGTTGACATTTATGCTGATGTTAAAAATTTATTGGAGCTCTTGATTCATTGTTATCGTTGAAATGATTATTATTCCTCCGAGTCTCTTGAATCATTTGTACGCACTACTCCTCGTGTTGTCTTTACTGGGCGATTTGCGCTCATTCCTTATGTTGTATTGTGCAGGCTATGAGGTTGATCAAGAAGAACCCTCTAAGAAAGGGAAAAGAAGTAAGCTAGAAAAGTTGAGCAAGGGGTCAGTTGTGTGAGGTAAGACAAGCTAAATACGGTGAGGCAAAGATTGAGCTGTGAGATAAGTTGATAAGAGTTCTACGACTAAAGTCGTGTATTAAGTTTTAAACATTCAGGATGTTTAAAGACCTGAAAGTCTTCCATTGCAGTATGATATATGATTGTAAGAAAAAACTTATAAGGAAGTATTTTGGAGCGTCTATTAATGATGTATGAGTATGAGGATGTAGTTGCTTTGTATTCTACATAGGATTTTCAACGTGATTATGATTGATAACTTAGCCCGGTGATGTCACCAGGGTTGAGGGTGTCACACTCAGCTTGCTAGGCAATATTTTTCGGGAATTCTGAAGGAAGCTCTTACATCAAACGATATCAAACTTAAGTGGCAAGAGAGTAGTATGGCGTGCTACCTAATGCATACACTCCTCGTGATTTGGAGACGTATATGAAGGCATTCTTGCTGTACGTACGTTATTGGAGCTGCATTACTTCTGACGCATTCAAAGAACACGGTGCATCCAAAGTATATGGTGTTCTTGGATGGAGGTTTAGTCGTATTCGTGGGGTTTAGCTGTACTTGCACATCTCTATATCTAGCACTGCATAAAGCCACGAGAAAGGGTGTCAAGCCCATTGCCGCCTGCCTGACTCTATTATAGGTATGAGTATTTATATTCTTGGTTGACGTGTCATTATATTCGTGATTAAATACTAATTCCATAAAATGTTTGCATTCACAGATTTGGTCTTCAAAAGGCTACCTCCAGGTCGTCCACGGCCGCGAGATGATTCTGATGAGACGTGGCCTAGGACTTTGGCTTGAAAGCCAACTCGGAAGAGATGGGTAGACCCTCATCACCTTCTAAAGTTCTATCAGGGAGAGCTAGAGATATTAGAGGCATCACAGGTGACGTGGCAACCATACTACAAGGTGATGCAATGGCTGGATCAGTGGTGTTGGCAACTTCCTGTGTCGTACGTGCTGGCAGGTTAGGTTCGGATGCCGCTCATTCATTTTGAAATATGTGAGTTTTTGATGCCCGATCGAGCTATAAGGCAAGTTGGATGTCTACAAGGGATATCAAAGTCCGCTGTAGACATACGGCCATATAGGAAGGGCCGAAGGCTGAACTTTGAGTTTTATGATGCCTTGGATGTGTTGAGCGATGAGATGCAACAGTGGAATACATGACAAGAAACATACGATAGCCTTATATCGATGAAGAATGTTGGCACCAGTATTGAGGAGTACCTGGAATGGTTTATCTGGGGGACGCGCACGAGGGTGCATCGGCCTTCCCAGGCAAAGAGGACAACGTACGAGACACGTGCGATTATCGACCAGTTTTGGGCATTAAACATTGTATGTCATTTTCTTCTGATTCAATTTTTATTTGTATTATTGTCAACCATGCCTACAATGATTAGCCATATTTTTCATGCATGTTTTTTAGATTGACTAGGGCAGAGAGGTGTTCAAGCAACTGGAGGAGTTTGATTGGTTCGTCGTTCACGCCCTTGACAGTATCAAGAAGTCCATTGAGAGGTACAAGACTGAAGCTCACAACTTCAGTAATGCGTACCAAGGCTACCAAGGGGAGCTGTCTATTCGCTTGCCAGTTGAATCGCACAGTTCTCAGCCCCAGAGTTAGGTGACCTAAGTAACTCCCCAGAGCACCCAACGATCCGGTCGGGGAAAGGAAAAGTGACGAAGCCATTGAGGCCGGCTAAGCGAGATTGGATCGACGAGCATTACCTCAGGTCTGAGCCAAGGGCTACAACAGACTTTCCTATTTCGAACGTGGTCGGTTCATATTACCTAGGTCACGAGGACATCAAAACATTGGCACTGGAAATAGATCTTTCAAATTTTGTCATGGACACCTACACGAATCTGCTCCGGGTTAGAGAGCTGCAGTTTTGAAGATCAACATTTACGCCTCTCATTTTATGTATATCATGCTGGACAACATGAATAATTTGACAGAATGGTGGAAGAGACGAGGGAAGAATAAGGGTGCATGGATACCCTCAGCAAACTTGTAGGGCATGTTGAGGTCGAACCATCAATGTCAGGTGTCTAAGGCGAACCTTATCATGATACCTCATATACATGCAAGCCACTTCTTCTTATTAGTTATGTATCTTGCGACGAAAACGGTCCACATATATGATAGCCTGAGGGAGGATGGACCTGGTCAGCAACTGGCAAAGATGTACAAAAAGTACATCAATGTAGTGATTAGTCTATAACTCAGAATTAATTTTACATTATGCCATACTTGAAACGTTGTTGATGTTTTTTTATTATTGGATGCAGACTACTATCATTCCACTAGCTGTACGCCATTATATAGGAGAGGTCATCACGAGTAATTCGACGATGGATCTTTGGACAGTCGAGATGATACTGGACCGGCCAAAGCAATATAACAGTCACGATTGCGAGCTTTATATGCTCAAGTACATGGACTACCTAGCTCGTGCAGAGGTGCTCGAATCTACGTCTTGGTCCTGGAAGGATGCGCTAGCATTTAGATATATGATAGCTTGGGAGCTCAAAAAGGGTGTAGCTAGACGTCTTCCTTACTATTATTTCGAGATGTACTAGACGTTTGCCTTATTATTATTATATTGTTAGATTTTGGATGTTGAGGTTTGAAATTGAATTACCTCAAAAAGGGTTTGCCTTTTTTTTTTTTAAAGATGTAGCTAGGGTTTGCCTTTTCATTATTATTGTTGGATTTTGGATGTTGAGATTTGAAATTGGATTGTTGGATTTTCCAGATTGGGATTTGATTGTCGAAATAGAGAGTATGGATTTTCCAATTAGAAGCCCAGAAAAAAAAAACTAACCGCTACAAAGAGTGGCGGTTAGGCATGGCTCTCAGCACTGCAGTACACTGTAGAGATGCTGAGAGGCATCCCTAACCACCACTCTTTGTAGAGGTTAGATTTTTTTCATTTTTTTTAGCCTTCTCTTTGTCCGGCCTCTTATTCTTTGGGCACACTAGCTAATTACCCATTTTCAGTGGAAATTGAGATAAAAAATTTTTGGATTTTCAGTGTCGCCCCTTCTCGAGCACACTTTAGGGACAGTTTCATGGCTTTCGGTATATCTTTTTTTTTGTTGGCTTCTTACACTTTAGGCACAACAATTTGCCCCTTTCTATGAATTTCAGTGGAAATTAAGACAAATTGTTTTTGGGATTTTTTAGTGTCGCCCCTTCTCGGGCACACTTTAGGGCAGGGTTCATAGCTTCCGATAAAAAAAATTTCTTTTTTTTGGGCTTCCTGCACTTTAGGCACACTAATTAGCCCCTTTCTTTAAATTTCGGTGAAAATTAAGACAAATGTTTTGGTTTTTTAGTGTCGCCCCTTATTGGGCACACTTTAGGGCTGGGTTCATAGCTTCCGGTGATTTTTTTTTTTTTTTTTGGGCTTATTGCACTTTAGGCACACTAATTAGCCCCATTCTATGAATTACAGTGGAAATTGAGACAAAAAAATTTTGGTTTTTCAGTATTGCCCCTTCTCGGGCACACTTTAAGGCTAGATTCATAGCTTCCGGTGGACCTTTTTTTTTTTGGTACTTCTTGCACTTTAGGCATACTAATTAAGCCCTTTCTATGAATTTAAGTGGAAATTTAGACAATTTTGTTTTTTTGGTTTTTCAATGTCGCCTCTTCTCAAGCACACTTTAGGGTCGGTTTTATAGCTTCTACTGATTTTTTTTTGGCAAACTAACATTAAGGTTCAACACACCAATCTCAAATTTTGTAGTAAAGATTTAACAATTAAATTTCAAATTAAACATTAACCCTAACACTCTTCATCATCATCGTCCTCCTCGTGCATACCATCAGGTTCGATACCTAACACTTTGTAGTGGTTTCTCTTCTCAATGTCAGTCATCTTATTACACAACGCACACTTTCACAGTTGTTTCTAACCCGTTGCATCTTCAATCGGACTCTTCATACGTATTGCTCGTTTTTGCCCTTTTGTTTGAGAAAGAATTGGATAAAAAAATATCTTCTTCCTCATCTTGCAGACTGCCTCTGTCAACAACTGGATGTGAAGCAATGACCGAAGCTCGAGTTATTCTAGTTGCTGGAGTCGTCTGAGTAGTTGGAGTGTCTCAACTGTCTAGTATTGCCACCCTGAACTGTGCAAGATTAGCCTTATTCCGTGCAACTGCGTCAACCTACTACTTGTACCAATCAAATATTGACGTCGCATCCAATGATAAGCCATTCATGATATTATAGAGGTTATTATATCGTAGTGTCTCAGATTGCTCGAAATCAACTGTAACATTGGGCACGTATGGTATGTGACCGTGTACTCTATTGACTTGCTTCGTCCATCAATCTAAGATATGCTCTTTTCAAATTTCATGAGCATTCTTCATGCTAAAAAATTTCAGCCTGTGTCCACAAAGTATATCTTTATGCTCAAACAATTGACATTTGCAATTAACAAATCTGGTGTCCAGACAAACTGATACGGTGAAATGTCTTCTGTTCTTCGGAGCCGAAGAAGAGCACGGATTGGCAAAATTCGTCACATTTGTCAAAGCATAAACTTTGAGATCTTTGGTTTGCATTGCTCGTGCAACTTTGTCATGCTATATTGATTCGAATTTTGTAGTTCCTCTTAAAACTGTCTAAACATTTTCTTGGTATAGACTTGAGCCGCATGAGCCTTTAAAGGTGAAAAAACTACTATGGCCCTTTTTTTGTAAACAGTAGCCGCGTCGGCTTCTCTTTCAAGGAAAAATTGCTTGTCAAGGGCTTTCTACATCTCAAGTACGAAATCCTTTATACTTGAAGAATGGCCTACATACCCATCAAAGAATGCGTTCATACTTTTGCCTCTCGAGGTCGTAGTCATTTTGGCTGCAAAAGAACTTTTTGGTGTAGGCCCTGACCCATTGTGTCTTGATCTCATACAACGCTTTCAACCATTCATGACTGTGCAAAGAGTAGTCATCCATTAACTTGGCCCACCTCTCCTCGAACACGTCGACCGTCAACGATTTCTTCACACATGTATTAAAGTCACTCTTGAATGTCGGATGGTTGGTATATACATTGTGAAGCCATTCAGGATATTTGTTGCTTATGTGCCATGTGCACAGGCCATGGTGAGTATCTGGAAAGACCTTAGCGATTGCATTTTTCATTGCCAAATCTTGGTCGGTGATGATGGTCTTTGGAGGAATATGATACATTGCTTCAAGCCACGTTTCAAATAACCACGTAAATGACTCCTCCGTCTCATCCCTAAGCAGGGCAAAGCCAAACAATATTGATTGGTAGTGGTGGTTCACCCCGGTAAATAAAGCAAAAGGCATAGAGTACTTATTTGTGCGGTATGTGGTGTCAAATGTCACAACATCGCCAAAATTTTGGTAAGCAGCTCTAGAACGGGCATCCACCAAAATATAGTACTAATGCGGTTCTCATCATCTAGTTGGAGACTTTAGAAAAAGCCAGAATTCTCACCCTAAAGGACCTTGAAGATATCAAGTGTATCTTGAGAATCACTCTTATTGAAAGACTCTCTCCTCTGAGCACAGAGTTCATTTCGAAGGTCTACTTCGTTGAGAAAACCCCCATCATTCTAGAAGGTGGAATTTTAGCCTCGGCCATTGTAAATATCAGTTGTCTGTGTGCCACGCTTATTTGTCGGTGGGATGAATTTGACCGATCTTACTAGGGGTCATCAATTGATGATTATGGCTCAACTCCACTCCCGTCACAACCCATGGTTTTCATTTTTCCTGTGTACTGCATACACATGGGCCTTGCAGCCGGTACCCAGAAATGTGTCCATTTTTATTGTCTTGTTGGCCCTTCATCACTGATCTGAACCGCCGAGGGTACATGCGGTGCTCCTCTATGACACTCAAATAGTCAGGAACAAATTTGGTCTGTTTTCGCCCGTTTTCTAGTCGTCTTAATTCTAACATCAAAACCTATCTTTTTCGAATATGCTCTATAGTATGCTTCAACTTCGTCCAGTGTTTGAAAAACTTGACCTTTGTAAGGTGGATCAGAATCTTCACAAAAATTATTTCCTCCAATTGCATCCATATTTATATTGAAATCTACAAAAAAAAATTTATAAATTCTCAACACATCATAGAATTAAATGAAATGAAAATGAAATGAAAAGGAAAGGAAAAACTTACTATGTAGTATTGTTGCTTTCAATTGTCTCCTCCTTCAAGATAATTGCTCCAATTTTGGCTTCAAGATAATATCACCAACTTTGGATTAACTAGCTTCAAGATAGTGTAAGTAAAAACTTACTAAATCTAATTGAACTTGGATTTTTGCTAGAGACTTAAAGTTTGTGATATTGGAAGAATTTAATAGAGCTTTTGTTTGGGGTTGATGAAAAATGTAGTAGTGAAGAAATGGGAGGTTAGGGTTTATGGAGGATGAAGAGAAGGTTAGGGCTCTAGAGTGAGTAAGTGGGGGGGGGGGGGAGAGAGAGAGAGAGGAATGAATTTGATGGGTTTAAAAGAAGGGGAATGTAGAAGAGCCTCAAGTAACCGCTACAAAGAGTAACGGTTAGGGCCCACTGACAGCTACTCTTTGTGGCGGTTACGTGGGGTCCTTTTCAATTTATGTGGGCCATTAAGCCCCAATAAGTGTAGCGGTTAGGGCATTAATGGTGGGCTACTAACCGCCACAAAGACCTTAGGTTAGGGGATTTTACACCACAAAGGGTATATCTGGCATTTACCCTAATAGTTACAAAGACCTATGGTTAGCACTTTTTGATAAAAAAAAAAAAAAGACAAATTTGGACCATCCACGGGTACACGTGGACGGCCAGATATGTGGTGAAGAAATTATTTTTTTTTTACCGGAAAATAGGGATCGACTATATATATATATATATATACACACACACACACACACACATATATATATATATATATATACATATAGATATATATAGATATATGTATATATGTACATATAGGGAGCTGATCCGTTGAAAGCACTAGCGCGATCTGGCCGTCCATCCCATATCTTTTTTTTTTCAAAAGCTGTTAGTCGTCCGCTACATAGTGTAGCAGACGGACTTTTTTACCATATTGCCCCCCTCGCCCCTCGTCTGTAACACAGTGTCGCGGACAACTTTTTTGGCCTGACACAGTCAGTCAAAAAGTCGTCTGCTACACTGTGTTACGGATGACTTTTTGACTGACAGTGCTCAAGTCATCCACAACCCCCCTGACAGTTGTCACACCAGTCCTGAGGCGACAAGACTGTTGCTTTGTCCTTATCTAACCGTCCACGATACTGTGTAGCGGACAACTTGACCCACAAACACACCTCTTCCAAAACTCTTATTCATTCTTTCTTCTCACTGAATTTTCTAGCGGCGTTGGCAAGTAGATCTGCACAATTTCTTCCAAAGAAATCCTTTAATCGTCTCATCAATCACGTAAGTTCACAATCCAATCCTTTATTCGTTCATAATCTAGAGTTGTTATGAGTATTGCAGCTTATGCATGATTTTGAATATGTATGCGGTGGATTGTGATAGCGTTTGTCAATATATGTGTATTGCTTATTGTGTATTGCTTAAAGTTCATGTGATTTCACTTGCATATATACAGCATGTCAACTTATGTGAGCATATGCTAGCGTTGTATGTTTGAGAATTTTTACGCTTCCAACCTTGCCGTTTTTTCATAATTTCAGTTGTAAAAATGGATTTTAACCCTGGACCAGAAGATCCCTCCGTATTATACGACCAAGCAAACCATGTCAGTACGCTTTATGGGATGGTGGGGTAAGATCCTTATTTTATCAACTTTCATATTCTTACGAACATTGTATACCATTTATTTTGGTTAAATTGTATTTATTAATTCGTAGGAAAGAGCACTTCTCAACACAGTAGAAGTGTCCGATAATTTCAAAGCCTGGAAGTTGAACAAATACCAAAAACGGTTACTGCGTGGGATTGGGTTTGGGATTTTCACGCATGGGCAAATCTTTCAACACCTTGACCGGCACTTAATAGGTGCCCTTGTTGAAAGGTGGAGAAGTGAAACGAATACGTTTCACTTCCTTCTCGGAGAGATGACGATTACCCTAGAAGATGTAGGGTTCATCTTAGGGTTACCGGTGACGGGACGGCCGATAATTGCTCCTCCGTCGGAAGCAACGAATAAGAGAACCGCTAGGGACTTCTTTACTTCGATACCCCAGGATCAATTTAGCACTGGTGGTATCAAGTTGAAGTGGTTGGTAGAAACCTACAAGGTTCTCCCAGAAAACTACACGGACGAGATGCTTGTGCTGTACACACAAGCTTTCTCTTGTGGGTGATGGGGGCAATTCTGTTCCCAACAACGTCGAAGAATACGGTCAGCGTCAAATATTTACCGTTGTTGGGTAACCTGCTGGAGGTTGGGGATTATGCCTGGGGTGCAGCAACTCTTGCGTACCTGTACCGAGCATTGCACAAGGCAACGAGGCCCGACTCCAAAGCTATATGTGCGTGTCTCTCGCTATTGCAGGTATATCATACAAATCTTCATTACGTGCTCATTTTTTTTTGTTGAATCGACAATAAATTTTGACGATACTTTATTTAATTTGTCTTTGCTCTCAGGTGTGGTCTTATGAACACCTTGCTACCGGCGCACCCAGGCGTAGGGACGGAACGGATAATGTGTGGCCTCGGTTGTGCGCCTGGGAGTACAGTCGGAAGGACAGCCACTACCCGAGGAGAGACAATCCCCATCACAACATTACGTACTATCGGGGGGAGCTCGACTCGCTATCTCTGGGCCAGATGCGATGGGCACCGTACAAACGTTTGGCGCGACGGGTGGGGGAGTCGTTCGTCTTCACGCTCTTCTGGTTACAACGCACACCCCTGATCCACTTCGAGGTCACAGAGTGGCAGCTACCAGATCGTGCTATGCGCCATTTTGAGTGCCTGCAGGGGTTGCCAGCCGATGCACCGGATATGAGGGGTAACAGGAACCCACCGGGTGTCGGACGGTTTGGCAAGGCGAATGCGCACGACTTGTGCGCACGAGAACTTGAGGTTTGAGATTCCTGGCAGGACACGTTGGCGGCCATTGTGTCAGAGCCTGACCCCATGATCAGCATCGAACAGTACAATGAGTGGTACTACCGCATCACCCGGAGGAGAGTAGCTCCAGTAAGGTTTGAACGCGGAGAGAAGTACCACCCTAGGGGTCAGATCGATGAGCAGATGGCATACAATCTGGTAAGTTGCCTAACCAGTGCTTTTAATTGAACTTGATGATTCTAAGTGTGTATGAAGTTACTTATTTATTATCTCTTTGGATGTAGGTTAATGCCTCGTTCGCCTTCTTCCAGAAGTTGAGCGAGCGGAAGGATCTGGTGGATGCAATGGGCGAGGAGCTTCGCCAACAGGGCGAAGCGTTGGCTTATGGCTGCGGAAATTTTTTGCTCTAAGCATCCGGACAGCCACCGGGCGTCAACCCGGGAATGGTGGAATCAGGGTGGCAGCCCCCTTATGTGAGCTTGGGATACGGTGATTCCTCAGGATACGATGATCCCTTGGGACAGACTTCGGGGGTGAGCCAGGGATACAGTGGTCCCTCTGTACCGGGAATGGGTGGTGATTGGGGACCGCCAAGCACCATGGGCCAGGCTCAAGTGCCATGGGAAGAGTACAGTGTGCCCTCCTTCTCTTTGCTTTTGGACTCGGAACCCCAACCCCTCTCTCAGAGTCAAGTCACGCAGGACTGGGGTTTCGAAAACATCAGTCTGTACGAGACACTGCCCATTGTCCCTTGGGCGGGACCATCTGTTGCGGAAGGAGGGCAATATCCCCCAGTCGACCCCCCCGAAGGAGTACAATATCCCCCGGTTGACCCCCCCGAAGGAGTGCAAGATCCACCGGTCGACCCCCGAGGGCAATATCGCAAAGGGCATCCACTGAAGCCCCTAAAGCCGCATAAATGCCAAATTATCAGAGAGCGGTATTTTAGCGGGTTCCCCCGGGACAAAGCGTTGTATAGTGTGAATCACCCGGAGGGCATGGATTACTGTTGCTCGTGTGGAGAAATGTCCTCCCTGGCTCCGGGGAGTTGGTTAGACAACGGCGTCATCTCTACCTACGTGGAGATTCTAAAGGAAAGGGGCCGGGGGCGGCCGAACGAGTATCCAGTCATATTTTTGTTGGATGCCTTTTTTCATAGCCTCCTAGTGACTGAATGGCATGAGTGGGTCGAACGAAGGGGGAAGAAAAAGTTGAGCCAGTGAAGACCGTCGGATAACCTACGAGCATATCTGAATAGGGATAGTCCAGTGAGCGCAATGGTTGCCCACGTGTTTCTAATCCCATTTCTAGGGAAAAGCCACTGGTACTTGGTTTGCTATGAACTAACCGAAAAAGTCGTATCGGTGATCGACAGTCTCCACGACGATACCCTCCACATGCCTGTGTTGCGGATGTATAAAGCCCAGTTGGACTCTATGGTAATCTTACGATTGTTGTTTAATGCTTATTGTAACTTGCCAATTGTAAATGTTAACTCGTGTCTTACGCCGTTTTTTGTTTCTCGTAGAATCTATTTTGTGCCATGGTCAATGCTATCCGTGGTCTACCTGTACCGGCGAGGCCAAAGCTCCATTTCCGATTGAAGAAGGGAGGCCCAAGCAACATAATACTTCGGACTACGGCGTCTTCCTTTGCATGTACATGGATTACATCTGTCGGTCTGAGAGCCTCAAGGCGGTTGCCTGGAGTATAGAATGCATAGAACGCTTTAGATATAGGATAGCTTGGCAAATTTTGAAAGGCCGGCCTAGAGCGATTAGGTTTATTGAAAATCAATCTAAGGACGAGAATCCGACTCAACATGAGGACCCCTAGTTGACATTGTACCATTACAATAATTTTTTTTAATAAATCGTGATTATTTAGAAAGTTGTCATTGGTATGATTTTATTTGTGTTGAGATCAGTTGATTTGTGTTGAATGATTGAATGATTTGACTGATTTGTGTCCATATCAGTGGACATTTGATTTGGGTTATTTGATTAGAGTTGGTTTTTTGTTTCTCTCATTGAGAATGATTGAATGGTGGGAAACAAAATGGGGGAGAAATTTTTAGCTGCTGGCGTGTATCCGTCCACTACACAGTGTAGCGGACGTCCAAAGACAAAAAATTTCTAAGTGGTGAAGCTGGTTGTTTCTGCTTCCCCGTCCGCTACACAGTGTAGCGGATGTCCAAAGACAAAAATTTTCTAAGTGTTGAAGTTGATTGTTTCTGCTTCCCCGTCCGCTACACAATGTAGCGGACGTCCAAAGACAAAACTTTTCTAAGTGTTGAAGTTGGTTGTTTCTGCTTTCCCGTCCGCTACACAGTGTAGCGAACGTCCAAATACAGAAAAATTTTCTCTAAGTGTTGAAGTGTTGATTGTCTCTGCTTCCCCGTCCGCTACACAGTATAGCAGACGTCCAAATACAGAAAAAGTTTCTCTAAGTGTTGAAGTGGACTTCAATTGTTTCTGCTTCCCCGTCCGATGCACAGTGTAGCGGACATAGAGGAAACAATTTTTTTTTTAAGTTGGAGATCCGTGTTTCTGTATTTGGGCGTCCAAATTACACAACAATGACAAACCTCAATAATCACAATTCTCTAATGCAAAATTAACAACCTTAAATTAAGAACACCTTAAAATAGTTCAAATAACACAATCTTTCAAATTAATAAGTTGTTCAAATTACACAAAATTAGGGCTCAGAGTTCAACATTTGGGGGGGGAAGCTTTTTCACAAGTGCTATGGTCAAACACCGTCACTTGAAAACGCATATGCCCATTGTGTTCAAAGATTACAAAGTCCCCTTCATTGAGGTCGTGCTGCTCACAGAAATTGGTCCAACCCTCTTCAAAACAAATTTGATCTTGGCCACGCTTCTTTTTTATTTTAACAAGCCATGACCCCTTGCGGCTGGTTAAAGTTGCTTCGAACCAGAGCGTGGTAAGCAATTTGCAAAAGGCTACCGGTATGGCCTATCACATTCAATATAAGACAAGTAAGTTTTTAACCAAAGATAAAAACATTTAACACACACGAAAACACAGAGAAAGAGGGATGGCCTACAAGTTCTGTATGAAACCCAGGCATCATGACCTTGAAGAAGTGCCTGCCGACTGAAACGTCCCTGTTCACCGAAGCAAAAGCCATCAGGACGGTCGCCAAAGAGGGGGTCGCAGGTGGGTGAGATGTTCGAGACAGAGAAGTTTGACGAGAGAAAGAAGAAAGGCCGATCTGATTGGTATTTAAAGAAGTAAGACACGTAAGAAGAAAGGCCGATCTGATTTGTATTTGAAGAAGTAAGACACGTCCGCTACACTGTGTAGCGGACATAAGCATACCAAGGGTTTTCTTGTCCGCTATATCGTGCCTCAGATTGTCCCCTATAGTGAACCGCGAACACTCTAGACAACTAAAAATTTGGTTGTCTGTTGCGCCGTCCGCCACATAGTGTAGCAGACGGGCCAACTACAAAAAAAAACCTAAAGTTAGATTTGATGGCTGCTTAAATAGGTCCATCAGAAATAACCTTCCAGTCTTCGGTCGAATGATAATCTCATCAAAAGAATATTACGCATTATTGCAAATTTCAAACAAACTTGATGGCTTATACAAAAAACTAAAGGTCCACTGCAGCTGCTTCTTCCTCATCTTCAGCGTCATCTTCTTCCTCGTCTTGCAAAGCCCCTGGACTTATCCCCAGTGCCTTGTAATGGTTCCGCTTGTCATGGTCGGTCATTTTGTTGCACAATGCACACCTTCTCAGCTTTTTAGGTTGAGTTGCATGTTCAATAGAGCTCTTCATCTGTGTAGATCTCTTGCGGCCTTTCATTTGCGATATAATTGTGTCCAAAGGCCGGATATCATTGTCGTCTTCCTCCCCCGGCTCGTCATCTTCTGATCCCGTAGTAGGCTCAGTGTCAACCGCATTGCTGACTGAAGCTGCTTCCAACTGGTCGACGATGGGCTCTTGCTGCTGAGCTACCTCGAGGAGATGTTTATATGCGGCCATTGTAGCATCACCTTTTACAAACAAACGGGTGAACATCATCACCAGATGATTATACAGCAACGTCTCTGATTCTTCAAAGTCACTATACGGGTGCTCCGGAAAGGCAATGGTACCGTGCAACCTTTATCGGGGATTGCCCTGATATTCTTCTGGGTGAAAACCCACAAAATGTGTCTACACAGGATCTGTTAATGTGTCATGGCTCACCGTATAAATTCTGCTCAGCTTCTCAGGGACGAGGTCATTCACGAGCGAATAAACCTTGTTTATACTGTATCGTCCCGATTTTCGCAGCTCTACTTGGTATAGCAAAAAGATCTCCTTCGTATAGACTTTGGCACCGTTCAGCTCCAGCGGGGTCTCAAGCAACCTTCTCCTTTGTTTGTACGTTGTTGCAAAGTCTGCAGCCCTTTCTTTTACGAACAACGAAGCAACCGCTTTTTGTGCAGATGCAACGAAACTCTTCAAATTGGTAGCTGTACCCACATAACTATCGAACGTGGCATTCATAGATTCACTCTGCCCGTTGTTTTCATGCCTGCTGAAAAATACCTCCTCGTGTAAATGCCAATCCATTGCTCTTTGCGCTCGTACAAGTGCTGGAGCCACTCGTTGTCTTGCAATGAGTAATCCCGAACAAGCTTTTCCCACCTCTCCTTGAATTCCTCAATCGTTAACGACTTGTTAACGCACTTGTCAAAATCCTGTTTAAAGTCTGGATACTTTGCGTACACGTGATGCAGACGTTCAGGGAATTTGTTGCTTATGTGCCAAGTGCACAAGTTGTGCCGGGTGTCTGGGAAGACGGTAGCAATAGCCTTCTTCATTGCCAAATCTTGATCGGTGATGATCACTTTGGGTGCTTTGAAGTTCATTGCTTCCAGCCACGTCCTAAACAACCATACAAAAGAACCCTCGCTCTCGTCCTTTAACAAGGCGAACCCGAACAGGATGGAGTGATAATGATGATTGACGCCCGTGAAAGGAGCGAACGACATCGAGTACTTGTTGGTACGGTATGTGGTGTCGAAAGTCACGACATCCCCAAAATGCTTATAAGCTAGCCTCGAACGACCTTCGACCCAAAAAATTGTACTAACTCGATGCTCCTCGTCAAGTTTATAATCGAAGGTAAACTGCGGGTCCTCTATCTGCATCCGTTTCAATAGGCTCATTGTAGATTGAGCATCATTGAGGTCATACGCGGCTCGTCTATGGGTTCGGACCGCGTTACGAACGTCTGTCGTGTTGAAATTTAAATTTTGAATTCCCCCAGCCTGTTCAGCAAGAACATTAACAATCTCAGTAGGTCCAATTCGTACATTGCTCATTGTGTGAATTAGGCTCCTCGCGACCTTACCCATCTTCTTGTGTTGATGCATCTGACTCACCTTAGAAGGAGTTACTAACGGGTGATTGTGTGCCAGTTCCAGGCTGGTAATAAGCCAATGATCTTGCTTGGGTTTGTAGCTTACGAACATCTTGACCTGGCAATTTGTGCACTCAAAGCAGTCCCGTCTTCTACGCGAATATCCTATTTCATCATCACTGTCATCATTGCCTACGCGTGTCTCATTTTGCTGTGGGTTTCTGCCCCTATGACACTCGTATAAGCGAGAGCATATCTTTTTTGTTAAGTTGCTTGTTCTTGTAGTCTTTATTCTAATGCCAAAACCAACCCTCAATGAATACGCTCGAAAACATTCTTCAGCTTCTTCCAATGTTTGAAACGTTCGTCCTAGATACGGATCACTAGCATCTACGGGGATGTTGGAGCTCGACATGAAATAAGACATTCTGAAACAAGACCTACACAAAATCAGACATTGTAAAACAAGACCTGTGTAGAAACAGACTACGCTTAACAATCAAAAGGCATTTCTAACTGAAAATATTACCTAAAAATTACCTGGGCAAATAGACCAATTTAGGATGACAAACATACCATATACATAATCTCAAAAGTGTCTCCAAATTAATAATTATTAATTTATTGAACATAACAAATTAAAATTACTATAAATCCAAAGTTATATGTGCATGTCTCTCATTATTGCATGTATATCATACAAATCTTGATTACATGCTCGATTTTTTTTGTTGAATCGACAATAAATTTTGATGATACTTTATTTAATTTGTCTTTGCTCTCAGGTGTGATCTTATGAACACTTTGCTACCGGTGCATCCAAGCGTAGGGACGGAACCGATAATGTGTGGCCTCGGTTGTGCGCTTGGGAGTACAGCCGGAAGGACAGCCACTACCCGAGGAAAGATGATCTCCATCACAACTTTACGTACTATCAGGAAAGCTCGACTCGCTATCTCCGGGCTAGATGCGATGGGCACCATACAAATGTTTGGCGTTACGGGTGGGAGAGTCGTTCGTCTTCACACCCTCCGAGTTACAACGCACACCCCTGATCCACTTCGAGGTCGCAGAGTGGCAGCTGCCAGATCGCACTATGCACCATTTTGACTGCCTGTAGGGATTGCCAGTCGATGCTCTGGATATGAGGCTTAATAGGAACCTACCGGGTGTCGGACGGTTTGGCAAGGCGAATTGTGCGCACGAAAAATTGAGGTTTGGAATTCCTGGCAGGACACGCTAGCGGCCATTATGTCGGAGCCTAACCCCGTGATCAGCATCAAGCAATACAATGAGTTTTACTACCGCATCACCCGGAGGAGAGTAGCCCCAGTAAGGTTTGAACGGGGGAGAAGTACCACCCTAGGGGTCAGATCGATGAGCAGATGTCATATAATCTGGTAAGTTGCCCAACAAGTGTTTTTAATTGAACTTGATGATTCTAAGTGTGTGTATGAAGTTACTTATTTATTATCTCTTTGGATGTAGGTTAATGCCTCATTCGTCTTCTTCTAGAAGTTGAGCGAGCGGAAGGATCTGGTAGATGCAATGGGCGAAAAGCTTCACCAACAGGCTGAAGCATTGGCATTTAGCTACGGGAATTTTTTGCACCAAGCATCGGGACAGCCTTCGGGCGTCAGTTCGAGAATGGGTTATCCGGGCTGGTAGCCCCCTTATGTGAGTGAGGGATACGGTGATCCCTCGAGACAGACTTTGGGGGTGAGCCAGGGATACGGTGGTCCCTCTGCACCTAAAATGGGTGGTGATTGGGGACTGCCAAGCACCATGGGCCAGGCTCAAGCATCGTGGAAAGAGTACAGTGCACCCTCGTTCTCTTTGCTTTTGGACTCGGAACCCCAACCCCTCTCTCAAAGTCAAGTCACACAGGACTGGGGTTTCGAAAACATCAGTCTATCCGAGACACTGCCCATTGTCCCGTGGGCGGGACCATCTGTTGCTAAAGGAGAGCAATATCCCCTGGTTGACCCCCCCAAAGGAGTGCAATATCCCCCGGTCGACCCCCCCAAAGGAGTGCAATATCCCCCGGTCGACCCCCGAGGCAATATCGCAAAGGGCATTCATTGAAGCCCCTAAAGCCATATAAATGCCAAATAATTCAAGAGCGTTATTTTAGTGGGGCCCCCCGAGACAAAGCGTCGTATAGTGTGGATCACCCGGAGGGCATGGATTACTGTTGCTCGTGGGGAGAAATGTCCTCCCTGGCTCCAAGGAGTTGGTTAGACAACGGTGTCATCTCTACCTACATGGAGATTCTGAAGGAAAGGGATAGGGAGCGGCTGAACAAGTATCCGGGAATTTTTTGTGGATGCTTTTTTTCATAGCCTCCTAGTTTCTGAATGGCATGAGTGGGTCGAACGAAGGAGGAATAAAAAGTTGAGCCAGTGGAGACCGTCCGCTAACCTACGAGCGTATCTTACTAGGGATAGTCCAGTGAGCGCAAGGGTTGCCCACGTGTTTCTAATCCCATTTTTAGGGAAAAGTCACTGGTTCTTGGTTTGATATGAACCAACAGAAAAAGTCGTATCAGTCATCGACAGTCTCTACGACGATACTATCCACATGCCTGTCTTGCGGATGTACAAAGCCCAGTTGGACTCTATGGTAATCTTACGATTGTTGTTTAATGCTTATTGTAACTTGCCAATTTAAATGTTAACTCGTGTCTTACACCGTTTTCTATTTTTCGCAGAATCGATTTTATGCCATGGTCCATGCTATCCGTGATGTACTAGTACTGGCGCGGCCAAAGCTTCCATTCCGATTGAAGAAGAAGAGGCCCAAGCAACATAATACTTCGGACTGCGACATCTTTCTTTGCATGTACATGGATTATATTTGTCAGTCTGAGATTCTCAGGGTGGCCACCTGGAATCAAGAATGCATAGAAGGCTTTAAATATAGGATAGCTTGGCAAATTATGAAAGGCCGGCCTAGAGCGGTTAGGTTTATTGAAAATCCGTCTAACGACGAGAATCCGGGTCAACATAAGGACCCCAGTAGACATTGTACCATTAGAATAATTTTTTTTTAATAAATCTTGATTATTTTTTTGAAAGCTGTCATTGCTTTGATTTGATTTGTGTTGAGATCAGTTGATTTGTGTTTAAGATAATTGATTGATTTGATTGATTTGTATTGAAATCAGTTGACATTTGATTTTGGTTAATTTGATTAGATTTTGATTTGAGTTGAGTTGAAGTATATATTTTGGTTTTTTTGCTCTTATTGAGAATGATTAAATGGTAGGAAACAAAATGGGGGAAAGTTCAATAAATTCTTTGTTGCAGTGTCCGCTACACAGTATAGCGGACGACCATAGATAGAAAAATTTTCAAAGTGTTGAAGCTGAGAGTTTCTGCTGTGTTGTCCGCTACACAGTGTAGCGGACGTTCAAAGACCGAAAATTTTTCTAAGTGTTGAAGTTGAGAGTTTCTGCTGCGTCATCCGCTACACAGTGTAGCGGATGTCCAAAGACCGAAAAATTTTCAAAGTGTTGAAGTTGAGAGTTTCTGTTGTGTCGTCCGCTACACAGTATAGTGGACGACCAAAGTTGAGAGTTTCTGCTGCGCTGTCCGCTACACAGTGTAGCGGACTTCCATAGAAATTTTCCAAGTGTTGAAGTTGATGGGCCGTCCGCTACACAGTATAGCGGACGCTCATCGACCGAAAATTTTTGTAAGTGTTGTAGTTAAGAGTTTCTGCTGCACCGTCTGCTCCATAGTATAGTGGACATCCATCGACCAAAAATTTTTCAAGGTGTTGAAGTTGAGAGTTTCTGCTGCATCGTCTGCTACACAGTGTAGCAAACGTCCAAATACCGAAAACTTTTCTAAGTGTTGAAGTTGAGAGTTTCTGCTACGCCTTCTGCTACGCCATCTGCTACGCAGTATAGCGGACGTCCAAAGTTTAGAGTTTCTGCTGCGCCGTCCGCTACACAGTGTAGCGGAGACGGTGTCCATTAAAGCGGGCATTTAGCTATCGATTTTCCCTCGCCAATTATGTTTTACGTATTTCAATTTTTTTTAAGTGTTGGAATCCAGAGTTTCTGCTGTGCCATCCGCTACACAGTATAGTGGACGTACATAACACCAAAAAAATTCTAAGTGTTGGAGTCCCCGTTGTGCCGTCCACTACACAGTATAGCAGACATGTAGAAAACAAAAAAAAATTGAAGTGTTGGAGATCAGACTTTCTGATGTGCCGCCCGTTACACAGTGTAGCAGACGTCGCTAATTCTTTTTTATGAAATTGGCGACAGAATAAATGTTTTAGGGACAGAATCAACAATCTCAATATCTCAAATGTATGATTAACAGTAAAAAAATCATCAATTAACAACCTTAAATCATCAATTAACAATCACAATTCTCAAAGGCACAATTAAGAACTGCATGATTAACAGTAAAAAAATCATCATTAAAAATCACAATTTTCAAAGGCACAATTAAGAACCTAAAATTATCAGACAAATGAACGTTAACACAAAATTGTTCATAATTTGATTTAGGGTTCAACATTGGGGGAAAGCTTTTTCACAAGTGCTTTGATCAAACACCAGCACTTGAAAACGCATATGCCCCATGTGTTCAAAGATTACAAAGTCCCCTAGATGGAGGTCATGCTGCTCCACGAATTTGTTCTAACCCTCTTCGAAACAAATTTGCTCTTGCACGCGCTTCTTCTTGATTTTAACAAGCCATGACCCCTTGCGGCTGGTTAAAGTTGCTTCGAAACAAAGTGTGGTAAGCAATCTGTAAAAGGCTACCGATATGGCCTCCTAACATATTCATAATACAGTAAGACAGATAAGTTTTCAACCAAAGATAAAACTTTTAACACACACGAAAACACAGAAAAAGAGGGATGGCCTACAAGTTATGTATGAAAACCAAGCATCATGACCTTGAAGAAGTGTCTGCCGACTGAAACATCCCTGTTCACCGAAGCAGAAGTCATCAGGACGGATCTGTCACCGGAGGGAGGACATGGATGTCACTAGAGGCACTGCGGGGTTGAAGGGAGGACGGGGTTGTCGCCGGAGGTGGCACGGCGTATAGGGGAGAATGGTGGTGTCGCCAGAGATGTCAGTCGCCTTAGAGGGGATCACGGGTGGGTGAGATGTTCGAGACAGATAGAGAAACGGGAGAAAGAAGAATGGCCGATCTGATTAATATTTATAAGCAGTTTAACGTCCGCTACATTTTGTAGCGGACACAAAGAATACCAAGAGTTTTTTAAGGAGGCTGCGTCCGTTACATTGTCTAGCGGACTACATTGAATATGAACAGTCTATTGCGCCGTCCGCATGATTGTATAGCGGACATAAAGAACTCCAAAAAATTAATCAGTGTTGGAGTTTTAAGACTCTGCAGCGCCGTCCGCTAGATTGTGTAGCGGACATAAAAGCAGTCCAAAAAAAATTTTAATGTTGGAGTTTTAAGACTCTGCAGTGTTGTCCGCTAGATTGTGTAGCGGACATTCTAGAACTCCAAAAAAATAAAAAATTTCTTAAAGTGTTGGAGTTTTAAGATTCTGCAGGGCCGTCCGCTAGATTGGGCAGCGGACATCTGCTACAGTAGGTAGCGGACGTGGCAAATAAAAAAAATGTAAAGTTAGATTTGATGGCGACTCTAATAGGTCCATCAGAAATAACCTTCCAGTCTTTGGTCGAAAGATAATCTCATCAAAAAAAATATTACGTATTATTACAAATGTCAAACAGACTTGATGGCTTATACAAAAAACTAAAGGTCCACTGCGGCTGCTTCTTCCGCATCTTTGGCGTCATCTTTTTCTTCGTCTTGCAAACCTCCTGGACTTATCCCCAGTGCCTTGTAATGGTTCTGCCTATCATAGTCGGTCATTTTGTTGCACAATGCACACCTTCTCAGCTTTTTAGGTTGAGTTGCATGTTCAATAGAGCTCTTCATCCGCGTAGATCTCTTGCGGCCTTTCATTTGCGATATAATTGGATCCAAAGGCCGGATATCATTGTCGTCTTCCTCCCTCGGCTCGTTATCTTCTGATCCCGTTGTAGGCTCAGTGTCAACCGCATTACTGACTGAAGCTGCTTCCAACTGGTGGACGATGGGCTCTTGCTGCTGAGCTACCTCGAGGAGATGTTTATATCCGACCATTGTAGCAGCACCTTTTATGGACAAACAACAGGTGAACATTGTCACCAAATGATTATACCACAACGTCTCTGATTCTTCAAAGTCAGTACACGGGTGCTCTGGAAAGGCAATGGTACCGTGCAACCTGTTTGCACCTTTCGTCCACCATGGCAAGACATATTTATCGGGGATTGTCTTGATATTCTTCTGGGAGAAAAACTGGAGAATGTGTCTACATAGGATGCTATGAAACTCAAACTTCTTGCAAACACATATCACCGAATCTGTCAATGTGTCATGGCTCACCGTATAAATTCTGTGCAGCTTCTCAGGGACGAGGTCATTCAGGAGCGAATAAACCTTGTACTCACGCGTAGACATTTCTGCCACCTAGTTTATACTCTATCGTCCCGATTTTTACAGCTCTACTTGGTATAGCAAGAAGATCTCCTTCGTATACACTTTGGCACCATTTAGCTCTAGCGAGGTCTCAAGCAACCTTCTCCTTTGTTTGTACGTTGTTGCAAAGTTTACAGCCCTTTTTTTTACGAATTGGACAAAGTCCAAAACAATAGTTAGGTTCAAAATTGGACAAAGACCAAAACAATAACCCTTGTTATTTTTACGATAAGTACGCAGTGGAATTTTTTCAGTGTTCGTAAAGGACATTAAATTGGGGTAACAATTAGAAGAAATTTCCGATTTATTCAGCATACCAAACCAAGTTATTTTAATATGAAAATTTTAAAAAAATATGTTCCATATTCTAAAATTTCGTGCCATTCCAAGGCCGATAGCTATTTTTAGCCCAACCTACTTCTGAGTGTTCGATCCAGACACTGGTTCGGTATTTTCGGGCAAAAATTTTCTAAAATAATTTTTAGCCCAAAAATGACTTCAGAATGCTAAAAATAGTGTATGTTTTTTAGATTTTTCCGGTGTCGGGAACCCCCAAGGTATATTTTGGTAATTTTGCCTAAGAAGGGTATTTTTGGGTAAATTCACGTACAGTAAATTATTTGGTGAATTTATTTACGGGAATGCTGTTTTGGTGATTTAAGTTCGAAAGGGGCATTTTAGTAATTTTACACCTAAGGGCATTTTTGTAATTTTACATACCCGATGAGGGAGGTTTATTTTGGGAATATGCATGAGTCCGTATTAAGTTATAATATTGTACTATATGCTGTGTTCTGATGATTTAATTATATTGTTTAGGTTAAAGAAACAGACTTTCCGGTTAACTAGCTTAGTTTTCGAACCAGGTAAGGGTTTCTATCTGAACCCTGGGTAAGGACTTTCGTCCGAACCCTTGTTTCAATAACTCATACTCGTAAGTACTCCTTCGATTTGCTTATGACCAATGGTAGACACTAAATTAGGTATTGATATCAGCATGTTATTGCCAGAAAATCCTAATATTTAACCTAAATCGATTATGTGGAAATCTTATTCATACTCGCCTGTTATTGCATGCTGGGCATATTTCATAATTGTTTGCATTCGTTATGCTGAACTGTTGTGCGTAAATTCGATAACCTTTCATAATCGTTCTTGCTGTTTATTTGTGGTTATTCTGAAACTTCGAGTGATGACTTATATCAATAGTTTATTGTTATTGAAATTTGAATTGATTTCACTGATTTGAGTTTTTGTTAATGTTCATTGATATTGTTGATTTTGTGTTGACCTGGGAAACTGTAATGTGGGGAGGCGGTATAAGGCTGGTTTGTTACTGCTTCCTACGGGGAAGCAGGTTAGTTCCTTGACCAATGAAGATGGCTAGTTATTATATACTGGTACATCATGCTTGTGTACAACTACGCATTGCCGGAATGGCATTGTAATTGCCCAGGATCAACATCTTGAATTTGATTATACTGTATCTTACAATAACCATTTTGCTTACATTATATCTTACAATGACTATTTTGGAAATAATGTT
This sequence comes from Escallonia herrerae, assembly GCA_033070095.1. Classification (NCBI taxonomy): domain Eukaryota; kingdom Viridiplantae; phylum Streptophyta; class Magnoliopsida; order Escalloniales; family Escalloniaceae; genus Escallonia; species Escallonia herrerae. The sequence goes on along the minus strand of JAVXUP010001686.1, from coordinate 114,871 downwards.
CAAATTAAGGTATGGTTACCTGACTGAGGAGATTAAGATGAAACTCTTCCGCATACTGTGAATAAACCGATGTATTTGTATGAAACCCTTTCCCTATTTCCCTTGAATTATTTGTGTATGTTTTGAAATCTTTTGGAAAATCATCACTGTATTTTGGAATGATGACTTTCAAAATGATCTTTTATTGATAATTTTGGAAATCGTCGGTCGGATTATTTCGAATCGTTTTATAATCCTTTCGGTTGTCATTGTATGACCTTACTGAGCTCTTAAAAGCTCACCCTTATTTGACTTCTTTATGCAGGTGATGATCAGTCGTAGCATGCTCAGGAATGGGATTTAGAGTTTGTATGAGATTTCGGTGAGCCCACCACTACTGTATATTAAGACCCCTGCATGAGTCGGTAATGTCAACTCGTACTATAAATGTTCGAGGTTATAAAGAACCTAAGTTTAATAGTTCAAGTTCAAGCAGTTTTGTAATCTTGTATTTGAAGAATTTGAGTTAATATCGGATAAAATGCCTTGAAGTATGTGTTAGTAAATAGGATCTGACAGGTTTGACTGAAGTGGTAGGTTAACATCCCGAGAGTTTGGGGCCGCGGAGCTTTGGATTTCCAGAGAGTTACAGTATCAACCACAATAGAGTAACTATTTATAGGCAGGCTTCGTTGCTCTTAACCATTAAACTCAAATTTTCCCCACATATAGATGTCAAATCTCAATAGCTAGTGATGTCAAAGGGCCGGGCTTGGGCCGGCCAGCCCAGCTGGCCAAAGGCGAAAAAGGGCCGAGGCTAGGCCATACGCAGAGCAAACCGGACCGAGCCATAATAATGGAATATCTAGGCCCAGTCCAAGCCCTGGCCCTAGGCCCTATATTTAGGGTCGGGCTTGGGCCGGGCCCGGGCCCAATTTTTTTTTTTTTTTATTTCTTGTTATTCATGATAAATACTTTAATTGCCATAATTTCTTGTAATTATGTAAGCAAATTGTAATGTAATAATGAGTGTATACAATATACATATTACCACATATATGTGTATACAAGTAAATAAAACAACTAAAAATTTCTAGACATGCACACATATATGTAGTAATATGTGTGTATACAATAAATATTTCTAGCATTCAAATATTCAAACTGATGGAGTTTAATTGAAGATAAATTTATTCATAGGCCCTCCTCCTTTTATCCGGGCTTGGGACCGGCTGCTTGTAAACAAACAGGCGAAGTTACCTATTTTTTTATATATATGAAAAAATATATATCTTGCTTGTAAAAATTATATATATATATATATATATATATATATATATTTGTGAAAAAATTTATTCTAAAAACTTGAGAAACGGAAAATAAAAAGAAATTACCTAATCATCCAGAAGTACTTCAATATCCGAGTCACTGCTCTTCCTATCATCAATCGGTTTATCTTGCTCGCGGTATTTCGCATCAAGATAATCCTTCCAACATACACATAGCTCGAGCGACTCGGGGTTAAGACGACTCCTCCTGTCATCCAAAACCCTCCCGCTCGCTGAAAATGCCGACTCTGAAGCAACCGTGGAGGCTTGCACTGGCAGTACATCCCGTGCAATTTGGGATAAAGTTTTATACATGTTTTGATTTTGTTTCCAAAAATTTAACAAATTAAAATTAACCTGTTCTTGCATTGATAAATCAGAATAATGATCAGTATTTGAATATACACCAATCTCATTAAAAGAGGAAAAAGTAGACGAACCTGCCGAATTAGAAGTACCTTCACCTGGTAGTTGTCTTGCTACTAGATGTTCAAAGCCCTTAAGGTATGGCGCATAATACCTCTCAACAGTCGATGATGAAGCTCGCCCGCGCACGTCAGCAGAATTACGATAGAGGTTGAACAGATTCCTCAAATTTCTTGCTCACTTTCGCTGTGAGTGCGGTTGTATCCTCTGCTGTGTAGCACATTAATTTCGATATCTCTTGTATCGAGGCGTTCACGCCATGCAACTTTAACCTAGGATCTAAACAAGTAGCCACAGCAAAAATAACAGGCAGTTTCTCCAATATTTATTAAATTTTTATCCATCACTTTTACTATTTCCTTGAAAGGGTCCTATATATCTCCATTTTGTTAACATTGTAGCCATCTTGAGAATTTCTATTACAGCGAGAGGAGAGGTGGGATAGTACGTACCAGACAATAAATTGGTAGACGTGTAGAATACCTCCAAAAATTCAGCTAGGTATGTGGCCATCTGCCATTCCTCTTGAGTTGGCAAGCCGGCTGGGAACGAGGTTAGTAGAAAATGCGTATAGACTTCTTTGTATGCCAGAATGTGTAAAAGCATATGGTATGTAGAGTTCCACCTGGACCACATCTGTAACTGCTCTCCTGCGAGGCATATTATATTGAACACACAACGTTTTAAATTGTTGTGTTCTCGGACTCGAACTATTAACATACGCTGTCATACCCCTCATTTTGAGAAGAATATCTCCTGCAGCAGCTAAACCATCTTGAACAATTAAATTAATAATGTGACAAACACAACGAACATGAAATAATTCACCATTAAGTACAGGTTGAAGGGTCTCCTTTAAAGCTGCAACAGCAGCTTTATTATTAGAAGCATTATCAAAACTAACACTCATAATCTTATCCTTTATTTTAAATGTGGTACATGCTTTTAATATAATACTAGCAATGTTCATTCCATCATGCGGAAAAGGAAATAGCTCAAAGCGATGATTCTCTTGTTCATAACCCAATCTGCATCAATCCAATGAGCCGTCACACAAGCATAACTAACAAAAGTAAACGGAGATTGCCAAATATCAGAAGTAAGACTAACTTTACCGTCAAAATTATCGAAATAATCGATCAAACGTGCTTTAGCAGCATTATACTGTCGGAGTGCATCGGATCTAGTTGTGTTTCTATGAACCTTTTTGTACGTAGGTGTTCATATATCTAGAGTGCTTAGGATTATCGGCAAAAGAAAAGGCTTGTTCATCATGAATAACAAATTCAGCGAGACCGTCTCTTTGCTCTCGCTGATTATAAACAAATAACTTACCGTCAAAAGATAACTGCGTTTGGGTAGGTTCGACGTGGCCTTGTCGAGGTGCACACTGAGGGTAATGCCTGTTAAGATGTCCATTACCACTACCAGAGAAAATAATTTAGCACAGTACTTACATCGAGCTTTTCGGATGCCGTCCACCATAACTTCATCAAAATGATTCCAACACTCGGCTTTTTTTTTTACCTTTTGGACTTCTGGCTCATTACCGGAGGCATTGCTCGGCCCTTCTCCATCATGACCAGGCATCGGGTTAAGATTATGCCACGGAGTAGTAGCTTCGCCAACCGAGCTGCGTCCTTGACTATAATGCGGGGGGTCTTGTGAAGGCGTGTATTCAAAATCTGGAATGTTTTGATTGAACTCCCAATTGGCTTGGGTATCTATCATACAGCCTGTACTCATTCGTCCAGGAACGAATGGTTGTGGTGGTGCTTGGATTGGTGTTTGTGATGGCCGTGGTGGTGGTGGTGCTTGAGCATCGGATGATATTTTTCGTGATGATGATTCACGCTTCAATTTCTTCAGTAATCCAGCCATATTTGACGCTAAACTTTTTACTGGATTAGAAAATAAAAACTAGAACAGTAATAAGTAATTAGAAATAACAATTAAAAAGAACTAAAGAGTAACAAATGAATAAGAACAATTAGTGATTCAGAATTGGAGAGAGGTAGTAATAAAAAAATTGGTAATAGTAATTAATAAATAAGAATTCACTAAAAACTAATTAGTAAACAAAATAATTAGAGAGAACAAATGAATAAGAGGAGTAGCTAGTAATTAGAATTTAGCAAGAATACTAATTGGAAAGGGAAATAGTAGCAAGAATACTAATGTAAACAAGAGTAGTAATTAGCAAGAGTAGCAATTGGAGAGGAAAATAGTAACAAAACTTGTAGAAATGTAGAATGTTTAGATAAGAGAAAGTAAGAAGATTGGTGAGAAAAATTAGAAAGGAATAGTGTAAATTTATAGCTTTTTCAAAGTTCACAAAAGACCAAAATGCCCTTTACAACTAGTCGTTTATAGTTACTGTGGAGGGTAAAAGTGTAAAAAATCTTAAAAGATTTGAAAAAATTAACTTGGACCAAAATACTCCAAAACTAGCCGTTATATAGTTGTTGGGAGGTAAAAGTGAAATTTTTGAAATTATTAGGGGATATGGCCGTTGGGGGGAAAAGGAAAGGAAAACAAAATTTGAAAATAAATGGGCCAGCCCACTTTAGGGCCAGAAAATGGCCGAATTTAAGGCCATAAAAGGGCCAAAATCCGGGGCCAAAATCGAGCCAAAACCAGGCCGCACGTGGGCCAATTTCGGGCTTTCTTTAGGTCGGGCTTTTTTGGGACTGGGTGAAACCTCGGCCGTCTCCAAGTCTAGGTCCAAAGCCCTTTATTTTAAGATCTGCACTGTTCATTAGAGGGCCGGGCCAGTCCTTCTTTTTCGAGCTGGGTTGGGCCAGCCCACGGCTGCCCGGCCCATTTGACATCCCTGTCAATAGCAAAAGGGACAAGAAAATGACGTAAATGATTAATTGGTACGGCGGCAACGTCCAAAATTGGCCCCTCTCAATCATTCATTTAATCAGATAATGTAAACATGGGCTTAATTTTCTCGACTTGGAAGGTCAAATTGCCACGTCTAGCTCCACAAGTCAAAGAAGACTTCTGTAACATAGTTCTAGACGGAAGAAATCTGCTAGCGGACCAGATTCCTACCCCCATATCCTGATGAGTTGAGTCCCTTTGGTTCAAAAATGGAGTTCCTATGTGTAGTGAGTAGGGACTGTTGTTATACGTTGCCTTTATCGATCAAATCATCTCATAAAAGATGCTAGATACTGCTCAAAAGCATCAACAATGGAGGGGATACCGATTTTGATGTTGGTTTTATCATATTCTATCGTGCCTCTTTCAAACAGTGAAGATAGTATAACACCTGGGAGATCAATCAGTGCCAACCAAACCATAACTTCAGCTGGTGGAAACTTTGCATTAGGCTTCTTCAGTCCGGGAAATTCTACCAACAGTTATCTTGGAATTTGGTACAACACAATTCCCAAAGAAACAGTCGTTTGGGTTGCTAACAGAGAATCACCAATTCCGGGGAATTCATCTGCAGTTTTTGCGCTTGGCGAAAATGGAAATCTTGTTCTTTTAAGTGAAGGAGTGCGAGTTATTTGGTCATCCAACGTTTCAGCTTCTGCCTTGAATGCAAATTCGACAGTTGGAGTACTATTAGACACAGGAAACCTTGTTCTAAGACGAGCAAAGTATAGCAATATACTGTGGCAGAGCTTTGATTATCCCTCTGACACGTATATGCCTGGCATGAAACTTGGCTTCAACAGGAAAACTGGCCGACAAAGCCGAATAACATCATGGGCAAACGAGGAAGATCCTCTACCGGGGATATTCTCCTTGAGCATGGATCCTAGGGGTCGTCAGACTTACCTCTTAAAGCAACAGAATCCCTATTGGAGAAGCAATGTTTATGCTGCTAATTTATCTTCTACAATATACAACAAGTCACAAGGGTTTGCCTCCTCTATTACCTATGTTGAAGATGGTGATGAAGTTTATACTAGTTATAGTGTTTCCCAAAGTTGGGTTGCATTAAGGTTCAAGATAGTTCCTAGTGGGCAGTATATGTTGCAGCTATGGCAGCAGAGTAGCAGCACCTGGCAAGTTCTGCGAGAGGTTCCGCATGTTGGATGTGATTTTTATGGCCACTGTGGTCCATATGGTAGTTGTGACCAAAGCGGTTCTGTTTCTTTGTGCAATTGTTTGACAGGTTTCGAGCCCAAAATTCAGACAGACTGGATAACGGGGAATTGGACTAGTGGCTGCGTCAGAAAAAAGGCGCTGAGCTGCAATAGTGGAGATGGATTTCTGAAATTGCCAAGGATGAAGCTGCCAGATCATTCATGGTCATTAGGAAATAAGACTGCCAGTGAATGTGAATTTCAATGCCGTGGCAACTGCTCCTGCACTGCTTATGCTTGTCTAAATGTAAGTGGAGAGTTTGCAGTGAATTGTCTGCTTTGGTTCGGAGATTTGATCGATCTTGTTAATAACCATGAAACCGGTCAAGATCTCTATGTTCATCTTCATGGCTCCGAATTGGGTATATGATTACTTGCTTCCCTAATTGAAATAAGCACAAATCTGTCTTGTGTGGACATAGAGTTTTACTTGCTTAAATAATTCACGTGCAGGTGGCAATGGTGAGAGTAAGAAAACCACCAAAAACCGAAGAAGTCTGATTGCAGTTGCAGTAGCTACCATTTCTATAGGAGTGCTTCTTATTAGTATTTTCGGCTACATGTTGAGGAGGAAAAGGTTGAGAAAGCCAGGTCTCTCTCTCTCTCTCTCTCTCTCTCTCTCTCTCTGTTGCACATTCAGAATTAAGAATTACTGACAACAAAATGAAAACAGGGTTAGTAGATAGAGTTGGGCATAAGGATAGAGAGCTGGTGTCATTCAGCTTAAAGGCTATTCTGGCTGCTACGGGGAACTTCTCTACAGAAAACAAACTTGGAGAGGGTGGGTTTGGCCCCGTTTTTAAGGTGAGATGTACGAGAGTTATGATCAAGGTGGCCCCTTTGAGGATTGTTTAGTCTCAAAGATTACATAATGCAAGTTCTGTCATGGTGTTTCTTAATGTTGTCCAACTGTTCTTGTCTCAGGGATATTTGCCTGGTGATCAAGAAGTAGCCATAAAAAGGCTATCTAAGAAGTCATCACAAGGAATGGAGGAGTTTTTGAATGAATTGGAACTCATTGCGAAACTTCAACACACAAATCTTGTCAAGCTGTTGGGTTGTTGTGTTGAAGGGGATGAAAAGATACTCGTGTATGAGTACATGCCCAACCTAAGCTTGGACATATACATATTCGGTACATTCTTATCTTTAGAACTACCAAAAAGATATTTTTGGTAGTTTGAACCTTCTGCAGTTCCTCAATGCTCATTACTAATTGAATGTTGATTTAGGTACTTCTGAGCAAGCACATTTGGATTGGAGTAAACGCTTTCGAATCATAGAAGGGATAGCACAGGGGCTTCTTTATCTTCACAAGCATTCTAGAATAAAAGTCATTCACAGGGACCTAAAAGCAAGCAATATTCTGCTAGATCAAGCAATGACCCCCAAAATATCGGACTTTGGTATGGCAAGGATTTTCGAAATAGACCAGACTGACGCTAAAACCAAGCGTGTGGTTGGCACATAGTAAGCACTTCGGTTTACACCACTACCGTAGTTACTAGTACCACTTCGACCACATATATCATTTTTTAACTGCTGGTGCAGTGGCTACATGTCTCCGGAATATGCATTATACGGGAGATTTTCTGAGAAATCAGATGTATTCAGTTTTGGGGTTCTGTTGCTAGAGATTGTGAGCAGTAAGAGGAACACTGATTTTTATCACATGGAACAATTTTTAACACTATTTGGCTGGGTAAGTATGACTCTCCTGTCCAAATAGCCATGGTGATTAATTGGGTTATGAGTTTGAGCTTTATGAATCTGAGTATTTTTCAGGCATGGGAAAACTGGAAAGATGGTAGAGCTTCAGACCTGATTGATATATCAATCAGGGAAACCTGCAAACATCACGAGGTGATTAAGTGCATCAACGTGGCGCTTCTGTGCGTCCAAGAATTCCCAGCTGATAGACCAACGATATCAGATGTAGTTCTCATGTTGGCAAATGGAAGTACTGCCTTGATTCCATCACCCAAAGAGCCTGCTTATTCTACTCTTAAGAGTCCGACAACTACTGCCGTTCGCCAACTACTGCCTTCTCTGCAAACACCTTCTAGTTACTCCAAAAATGGCTTGACGATCAGCAATCTGCAACCTCGATAGGAATCGGTCTGCAAAAATCTGTAGTATGTGCACCTATGGGTGATGGTGAAACTGCGTATGACTTTTACAACTACTTGTGCCGTATTTTGCAGAACAGAAAGATCACAGGCCCTAGTTGAAGATGATAACCATCGCAAATGTGTACAACAAGGTTTAGCAGAGTTATGTTTTTGAACCATGATTGTAAAATCAGCTTTACACTAAGCATGGATAACAGGAAAAATATTGTTTCTTTTCCGTGTCATCTGTAGCATGAAGAAGCAGTTGATTTCTTTTTGTCACTTTTTTGTTTAAATAATGGCAGTCCTTTTAGACTACATAATCTTCCTATGGTTGTTTTTATTAGTCTGACCTGAAGATCCAATCAGTTATGCCTGTTATTGGCAATCATTTTAAACTTCATGACTTCCTATGGTTTTTCCTTATTAATCTGACCTTAAGATCCATATAGTTAGTAGGAAGGTTTTGGTAGTCTTTCTGAACTGTGTGATCTTCCTGTGGTTGTTCTTTATTGCTCTCACCTTAAGGTTCATTCAGTTACCTGACAGTCACTTGTGCTTCTCAATTTGGGTCGAATTTAATCTGCCCATTCGGACATGCCATTGCCATTTCTGCCATATCAAATCAGAAATGTTAGAAAACCAGTAAGTTCACTTGAACTCCAACTTGAAATATATTTTTTCTTCTCTTCTTTGTCTATACATTTTTCGTGATCATATTCAGGATGATAAGTGTCTATTGATGGAAATTATATAATGAATCTCAGAGAACTTTTCTAAACTCAGTTTTATTGATGTCGTAAAGACACTGCAATGCCCTGGAAGATCTCTCCCCTGGATTCTGAATTGCAGTCTCCATGTAGAGGTCAGTTCTGTTATGCTTTTACCAGTTGGGATGCTCTTGATAGTTTGCTGTTGGTTTTTTCCTTTTTTCTTGGCCATTGGCTTTTCTTTGCTTTCTGATAATTTGTTATTTTAGTTCGGGGATATCTCCGGCTGTATAATTGTTTGAGCTTGATAGAATCCCGAACTTCCAGTCAACAAGCCACCCTGAAAAAGAACAACAATTAAAATGAACAGGAAAAATTGAGTGCCAATACAGTTTTTATTTTTTTCCTTTTTTTGACTAAAATGTCCTTATATTCCATTAAGCTCACAGGTACACTTACTCCTCAACAAGGTGTAACTATAGAAGACCACCAGCTTTTAAAAATTGCTTCCAAGGATGCAAAGGTATCTCAATATGCATTTTTATTAGTAACATTTCTCAGAGAGAGAGTAGTAGAGTATCAAGTTCCAATACAATTTATGTCGTCATCAGGTAAAACTTTTAAGGTTTTAAAACAGACCTCCTGCTAAGGCAATTGCAGTTTGTTCACGATATGATGCCTATTATGTGCGTCTTAACTTTCTGCGATGGACCAATTCCACAGTAGATGCATAATTGTCAAGTCATAAAAGGGATCAAGAATTGATATATGATGGTTGTAGGATACTAACTGTCACTTCATTCTTGAAATAATTGCTAGCTAGATATTTGAGGTGAAGAAGAGGAAGTTGTAGACCTCCCAATAGAGAAGACAGGATACATGGTGATCAAACCATGCGGTCCCATTGCTCCACATGATAACTGATGTTATCGATTCATCCCTCCGTGTTGCTTGATGTTGTGAGGTTGGCATGTATAAGCATCACTTGATTCTTAACTTTTACCATCTTTGCGATTCTCGCATGCCTGAAATGATCCTGAAGCCACCAAGTTCATATCTAGGGTAATCCGCGTACTATCTTATAAGCTCCCAGTAGGGTAAGTGAAACTTCTGTTTGCTGGAGTTGGTGCACCTCTTACCACTGCAATCTCTAGAAATAACCCCCAAAGATAAGAACATGTGATGTTCTTAGAAAATTGTTGTATTTCGTGTTCAGGCGACAAATGCTTGTAGTCACTGCACAAATAATATCATCAATAACAGAACACTAGTGTTAGTAGCACTAGCAGCAGCATCAAGAGTATAGGCTGTGAAAGAATGAGCTGTTATACTTGCTATGTACCATCTTTTGGCTTGGTATTTTGGGAGGTCAATACTTGAAATCCTTTGTCAACAATTTGTTTGCTATGAAGTCCCTCTGGATGATTCTCGACCAAGAAACTGCTGATCAGCTATGCCTTTCATGGTTCCGCTAATTGTTCCAATTCCAGTTCTCTTGCTACAGACAGAAGATAGAGAAGTGCCCCAACGAGGAATTCATCTAGACTTCGATTGAACATATGTATACCCGTAGAATAGTGTTGTCTCGTCAAGCACATTAACCCAGCAGCCTGAGTGCCTAAAAGGGTAGCTATCTGGAGTTTGGCAATAAGTTTCACCCTTTCATGAAGCAAAGCAACTTTTACTTGGCAGATCCATAAATTCATTCAAATCAAAATGTATAGAGAATAAAAAAATCCTCTCTGAGAAACTTAAGTGTACCGACCTGTTGAAGGTATGGTTTGGTTAGCACCTGATTCATTATCCCGGTTTGGCTGGAATTGACAAAACATCCACGGCGTTATTAACTAATTGATTTGTTTTGCTCGCTCTGTCGCTCTGTTTCTCACTCTAAATTTGAGACTGCAATAGAAACGTCACACAAAGGCGCGTTTAATAGAGCAGAATCCACAGCCACCTTATTTTATTCTTCTGTTGCTTTAACATGATTCAATGATATGTTCTCTAGTTGGTCTTTCCTACTGAGGGTTAGATAAGAGGCACTGAAGTGGATCCTAATAAGGCTAGGTCTACAAGAGAAACTTGGTCTAAAGGCTTGTGAGTAACAGAAATGCAGTTCTACTTTTCTGAATTATGTTCTTCACACTTTTAACGAGTATGTGCTAGCTTTTCCTACATAGTGTAGAATGGTATGTACTAAGAATTTTGCATTCAAAGATTTAGGTTGGTTGATGGAAGGATAAGGTCTAAGCAAGCATGAAGTCAAGATTATTACCTACTACATTTTCCTATATTGCAAAGTAGGGAACGTCCATTAATTAATAGGTATTTACTCATCAAGGAAACTACATGTAGCTGCTACATGTTTCCACTCTTAGTTCAGGATTGAATTCAATTAAATGCAGGGGTTCTAAAAGTTCAAAACTCGGAACAACATTTAGATGTTTTTAACTTGCTTTATTGACAAAATCAAAGGTTGTGAATAATTATGGCTTTGCATAACCTTCTGGAATTGCTCCCTTTGACCGAATGCAGTGCAAAACTTAGCTCATGCACTGAAAACCAAATGCATGGAAAAAAACTCTTACAGAAGATGCACTAAAAGTCTGATGCATTCTAAATTAATGGTAATTTTTACTGCCAACTTAAGCTTCTTCAGGACAATGAGCTCTGTTGACTAGTACAAGAAAAATAGCTGAAGAAAAGTTATGCTAGTACCTGGTGTTCTATCACAGCTGACCAGACCATTTTGTTCTTTCTTTTTTTTTTTTTTTGGATTTCTTTGGTGGCAAAGCAAGAAAAAGGCAAGTGATGGTTAGTGACACTAATTTAGGCAAAGTGGCAACCCTTAGATTATCTCGAGAACTCCTAGGTCTAGAATGGTAGTCATTTTTTCTGCACAAATAAATGAGTGTTTGTGGGGTGTGTAATAGTGGAAGAATTTAAATTGGTGGCCTTAATAGGAGCCAACCTCTTGCTCAAGACTAGATATGTTGTTCAGAATATCATGAAGTTCAATGACAGCAAAAGATAGCAATGCACTTAAAACTCCCTTCTGCTTTTCTTTTGGTTTGGTTATGTTGTCAGTGTTTAAGACCTATTATTTGTGGTGATAGTGACTTAAGATAAAGAGAACACTGCTTACCGATAACCAAGTTGGAAAACCTGAGATCCCCTAACCAATAATTTCTTTTGCAGTTGGATTGTTGGGGAGTTCTGCTACTTTTAATACATAGCTCAAAGAAAAGGATTACTCATTCATGATTTATCGAAGGGAATGGTGACTTCTCTAGAGTTTAATTGAAGCACTAACCTTGTATCTCCTTAACGTATATCCAGTTCATACTGGACTGAAGTTTAACCGACAGAGGCACAACCTATATACCGAGACTTTGAAACTCCTTGGCAGTCACATAAGTTCTACTGAATCATGGTGATGACCAGTAGTACTTCTGTGTCAGTCCTGCCCTCAGGATTTGCCTAGAACTATCTAATGCTAAAGTCAGAACAGTTTGGTTTAAGGTTTGGATCTCTACAGAACTAGTGACTAAATTGGTAAAACTCCAATTTAATTTTTTTTTTTGCTGCTTACGTTCTCCACATGACTCTTAATGCTCGGTCGCACTCTCCTGAGACAAGTGCCTAATGTGTAAAGCGGATTAGGATCCCCTGCTGTAACCCATGGTTACAGCAGGGGTGCTGTGCACCCAAATGAGAGAGGGGGAAGAGAGAGCGAGGTGCTGTGCTGTGATCCCATGTAAACCATGGTTACTCTCTCTCTTCCTCTCTCTCTCTCTTCCCCCTCTCTCATTTGGGTGCACAGCACCCCGGCTGTAACCATGGGTTACAGCAGGGGATCCTGATCCGTGTAAAGAATCTGTCGGACGCGAGTCAACTCTTCCTGACAGGACTGCTGTTCCCTTAAAGAGCTCTCCTGAGTTGCTGATGTTAGGATTATATAGGTAGCGTAGTGGGATCAATCCTAATTTGTCAAATCTTAACCATCCATAAAAGTTAAGAAATTAGGGTCTATAAATCTTTATACACCATAAATTATTAGTGTATTGGATGTTAAAATTAAATAAGCTCATAGAGTTATTTAGCCTATTTAATTGACTAACGTCCAAGTTAAATAAATAGTTAACAATAGTATGACCTGTTAGGCTACCTAATTGGATTGGACCGATCAAATCCAACAGCTGAATGCCAATCTTCCTCCAGAGGTCAGTTTTGCTGTACTTGTGGACTTTGGGTAGATATATTCGATTTGCTCTTCTTTGAATTTCCTTTCCATTCGATTTTTAATTTCTGGATGCCAATTTCTTATGTATGTTCAGATCCAGAACAGCCCCCCACCCTCCCTAAAGAAAAAGAATAAACATAGAACTCCTTAGAGATTGAACATAAATATGTAACTCACGGTTGAGTTCGAAGAAGTTACACTTCACTAAATGGCTTTCAGTGGAATGTACAGCAAGTTCTTCATTCATCAGCAAGACCTTTAAAAAGGAAGGGCGTCACTCATCATGCACCAAAAGCCTTTAGTGCCTCGCACAAAATAATGTGCCTCCCAGTACATGTACATTTTTAGGACTTTGACAGTGGATACTGCAGTGTCCCGTTCATAAAAGGCCAACGTGATGCCCTTTATCCCACTCCTTGAGACGAGACGCTTGAGACTGTCGTGGTTGTAGAGTGCTGATTGTGATCTCATTGTAGGAACAGCTGCTAGATGTTTGACAAGAAGGGGCAGTAGTTTTAGAACTCTTACGGATGGAAAAAGCAGGCTCTTTCGCTGATGGAATTAGGGCGCTTCCATTGCTTAGCATGATAACGACATCAGAAAATTTCCGATACAATGCATATTCAGGTGACATATAATACCATAAATAACAGCACCAAGCAGCAGCATAGTAGATGGCTTCTTACATGAAGTTAAAGTGAATGACTGTACTACGTACTAACAACTCGCTTGGTATTGGCTTCAGTTTGATCTATACCAAAAATTCTTGCCATTCCAAAATCTGATCTTTTGGGCGTCATAGTATGATTTAGAAGATATTACTTGCTTTTAAGTCCTTATGAGTGACTCTCAATCGAGAATAATTGTGAAGTTAAAGAAGTCCCTGAGCTATGCCTTCTATGATCAAGAAGCGTTTGCCCAAATCCAGATTTGCTTGCTGAAAAGGATCTATCTAATACGTAGAACTATAGGTTGCAGGTTGCTTGCCAGAAGATCAAAGATCAAAGCAAAGATCAAAGCAAGAACAATTCACCGAGTAATTAAGTCTAGGCTTCATTAGGCATATATACTCATAAATGGGTATCTTTTCATCATCTAACTCTGCAATCCAACAGCCTAACGAAATTCATATGTTCGACTTGGCAATAAGCTTCAATTCATTCACAAGTTCCTCCAGTCCTTGGACTGATTTCTTAGATAACCTTTGTATGGCCACTTCTTCGTTTTTAGGCAAATACCCCTGGGGAAAGAGTTTAAATGGAAAGATCCATGGATTATTGTAATAAATGTGAAATTATTATGTTGAAGAAGTTGATGACCACAAGAGAATATGACCTCACCTTGTAAACAGGTCCAAAGCCGCCTTCTCCAAGTTTGTTTTCTTCGGAGAAGTTGCTAGAGCAGCCAATATACTCCTTAAAACTGAATAACAACAGCTGAGTCATTCTTGCCAATCCCAGAAGTTTGAGTTGTGGAGCTTAGCCCGTGTAAAGTTTCCATCCATCCATATTTCTGAATTTAAGCAGTAGTCTGTGACTTAATAACGGAAGTGATAAAAACTCAGTAATTCATACTAACATGTGTCTAATAAATTAAAAGTTGGCGAGCCGTGCCGTCTGAACCTTTTCCTCATCAAGAGATAGCATAACATAGTTAAAAGAAGCAATCCCACAGAAACAATGGCCACATCAACTGCAGTGGGACTTCAAATTTTACGGAAAAATTTGCCATTCTTGTCATGGCCAACTGAATCTAAACTACAGAAGTTGTAATACTAGCATTTACACAAATAGAGTAGTTCATTAGATTATCCCCATAAACCGTGATTATGCATAAACTTCCTAAGAAATAACAACCAATTCGGATTTAGCATAAGCCGTACATGAGCAGTTCCCAAGGCATCTAACCATACATTCTCTGACACCGATATACCTCATCTCCTTGCGGAGAAATTCAATAATAACACCTCTTACCTAACGCGAAGGAATGATCCGGCAGCTTCATCTTTTGTAACGTCATAAACCCATCATCCCTGCCACATTTCAAAGCTTTTCGTCTCACACAGCCACTGGTGTAACTTCCTGCGATCCAATTTTTTCTGATTTTGGCTCAAAGCCTATCTTTCACATCTACGAATAGACCAGAGTGACCATGAACTCATATTGTGTTTCTGGCTTCTCAGATAAAGTTTCCAACGCATTAGTATTGGGTCGTGTTTGCGCCGTGGGCAAACTCATTATTAATCGTGCACTTGCGACACAACTGCTGAATAGTGCAGGATTCCTCTCAGACCTTAGAACTTCACTAAAAAAGAAAACTAACTGAAGATAATATATTAAATTGATCTAAAGATGATGCGCCCATTGAAATTACAAAAATAATTTTTACAGTACAACGAACACAGTTTCCACGACGTACTGGTTCTCTATCGATACTAAACAGATTATCTAACGGGTTGCTTAAACAAATCTAAGTAGACTATCTTCCTATTCTAGTTTTTATTGATGGATTCCAGACCCTTTTTTCATGTTACCTTGTATCTCTTTTTATACTTGCATCATTCGCAACCGTCTTCTTCCTGTAACTTCACTTCCTTATGTTCATTAGGAATAATTTTTCAGATCCCACGATTGATCGTTTCCTCCGAAGTCTTTTCAATCATGCTGATAATGGCCTGCTCCAAAAACTTCCTATTAAGTGAAGTTGCTGATACATTTGTTTTGTCTTCACGTTGTTTTGATACCATCGATTTGGTTGTTCTTTGGCAGTTTCTTCTTTCTTGTACGGGTTATTCAAATATTTTGTTTCCCGTGTTTCCTTTTTAATTACTTATCTCTTTCTTGTAACTCGATAACCGATGATAACCATAAAATTCGTACTTTTTCCACTTTCTTCATTAATGCACTTCTTTGTGGTTTTCATCATGCCACGTGTCTATTTGCTACTAGTTCTATAACTCGTGCGTTGCATACGAAAATGAATTTTAAAAAGTGCAAAATTAGAATTAAAAATTGTATACAAAAGAACTACACTAGGAGCAAAGATGAAAGAGATAACAGGAGATTTGAATTTTGATTTTCAGTTAAGATATAAAATTACCATGATTAAGAAGATAATGATTAAGAAGTAATATAGGAATCAATTTTAAAAGAGAGTAAACAATAATGGCCTAGGTTGAAAGTTCTAACTGTACACAAAGTAGTGTATATTGAAAGGAAAGAGAATATTTGTGTCAAATAATTAGCATTCCTTATATGACACATGACAACCGAGAGAACTTGATTTTGGGCAAATATTTTGGGAATAATTGTGGAATAAGATATTGATTAGATTAATGAGATAATAATAATTCTAGAAACTTGATTAAGGTGCAATAATTACAAATTACTTTTAAAATTTAAATTTAAACTGATAAGAAAATTTTTAACTGATTAGAGAGAGATAACTGAATTCAAAGATAGAAAGTGATAACGGTAAGTAATTAATAATTGTGGAATAAGATATTAATTAGAATAATGAAATAGTAATAATTCTAGAAACTTGATTAAGTGCAATAATTACAAATTACTTTTGAAATTTAAATTTAAACTAATAAGAAAATTTTTAACTAATTGGAGAGAGATACTGAATTCAAAAATGGAAAGTGATAATGGTAAGTAATTAAAGTTAATTTATATAATAATAAATTAAATCCACATGGCGAAAAGATAGAATGTCCACGTAGGTGGTGACGTGGCAACTTTCTCTCAGCTTCGATTTATATATATATATATATATATATATATATATATATATATATATATAATTAGATTTGTGAAAATATTGGTGCCAACATTGCCCTTCTTAACTCGCTCGATGTATACAGCCGTGCGAGTTAATCCTGTTCACCTCAACTTTTAATGCTTTAATTTTAACCGTTTTATCGAGGCTAAGCTTAAATTGAATTATGTTTGCTCTTTATCAGAGAATTCTCATATTAACCTGATCGCAGCAGACCCTAAAATTTATGCTTACTCCTTTCTTGCACTTCTTCAAAATCATGGTGAAGAAAAGAGCTATTCCTCAAGGCGATGAGGGTGAAGGAGTCGAATGTCTCCCTAATCCTCGATGGGGTGTTGGTGCCCTTATGACCCATGTTGATCCTATCGACTATAGTGTTCTCATTCCTTACAAGAAAGGCCCAAAACCTATCAGCCCTCACATCTTAGGCCCGTCTTTTAGGGTTCGTACCCAACCCTTAAAAGGATATGCAATTGACGATTTAGAGAAATTTTTACTCAGTTTGCCTTTTCTGAATTGGAAAGGCTGGAGCGATACTAGTTTGCCGATTAGATCTTGGCCAACTCTCATTCATGCTGATTGGGCTTTATGGGTTGACCGTTTGTCAACTTCTTTCCCCGATTAGTGGAGGCTGCAAGGTATTTTCGAACTAATCCATATGTCCAAAACTCCTCCTAAAGTGGATCGATGGATTTTATCTACTTCTTTTTGCTTTTGGTCAACTACCACCAATGCCTTTATGTTAAAGACCAAAATGATGGCCCTTACTCTTTTTTTATGTATGTGCATTAACAGGCCTTCTGATGATTGGCGATCATGCCAACGCCTTGAGCTATCATAACCCTACTAGTTTGACTCTTGATTTTTCTTCCTCCAAATACTCTGAGACTTTCGAAAGATATTTTCTCAGATAAAAAAATGCCAACACTTCGCCCGATTTAAAAGAGTTAGCTATTTTTCTCTGGATGTGGCTTTCCCGTCATGCATTCTATGTCTCAAGTCTTTCTATAACTAAAGAGTATATGAACTTAGCTATCAGCTTAGCTCATGGTAGGGACTATGCACTTGCACCTTTATTGTTGGGTAGCATGTATAGATCAATGTGCATTATGGTAGAGAAAAAGATTCATTGGAGTATCGGTGGTCCATTTTGGTTGGTTTAATTGTGGTTGCAAGCTTACTTTCCAGAGTTTGCCCCTTTTATCCCTGCATACTTTTTTCTTGACCTATGGGCATCGCCTTTCTTTAGGTGAAATCAAGCTTCACTCCTTCATAACCTGTTTCCGTTTTCTTTGAGTTTGTTCAAGTCAGACGTGCACATCCATTCCTTGCCAGAGCATACGGGCCTAATTCGTTTGGAGCCTTTCCCACTCATATAAGCTATGCTATGTCTATAGAGTTTAAAAATTTTGTCCAAAGGACATGGGCCAGGTTTCTTGTGGACGATTTCTCCATGCGGGTGGTCAAATCATTATTACTCCTTCAGGAACCTACGGGTACGAGCGATATACCCCTTCTCAATTTGGACAACAATTCGGATTTGTAAAAGGGATTACAACCCCCTTCTTTTTAGATAATGGTTTTTTGGATGCTAAAGAAAGGATAAAAAGATCACAAGAAACCATATCAGGAAGATAGATAAGGTTGTTGACGAATTGATGGGTAGTTTCTTCATGTCCAATTTTGCAATTCACACTGCCATATTGGTTGCTCCTTTTGATTCTTGGTATCAAGACAATGTTTCCAAGTTATATGATGGCCTCAAATATGTTGATTGCATCGTTCGTCTAGCTTCGGACAGTCCATATCGTCCAGTTATCTTATTTTCATTTTGATGTCATTTTTACTGCTGATATCAACTTATTTACCATGTCGTGGTTTGTCCATGTAGGAGGTAGCAGCCAACCTACTGTCTCCCGAAAAAGGAATCAATCTCTTCTGCGGGGACTTCTCGATCAGCGCAAGGCAGGAAAGGAAAAGAGCCTATCGCTGAGTCTTCATTAGAAAAGCACGATGTTGACGAGTCAAATGATTCTTCTGAAGATATGTCCACAGAGGAGAGGGAAGAGATTGAAGATTGTTCATACCCTATCATGGCCAGACCCTGGGGCCCGCTAAGGGACCTGCGTTGCGGGACACATCACCCAGTCAATGGTCAATTATTCAACGCCATAACCAGGTCAAGCGAGCATCCACTGGCATCACCAATACAACGACATCAACACGGTCAAACCTTTGGAAAAAGGGATCGGCCACCCCTTTCCTAAAAGGGTCGGCCACCCCCTTCCTCAGGGGGTCAGCCACCCCTTCCTTAGGGGTCAGCCACCCCTTTTCTCAAGGGGGTCGGCCAGCCTTCTCCTCAAGGGGGTCTGCCACCCCTTTGTTGTGAGGGGTCAGCCACCCTTTGCCTGGCAAGAGTCATTCCTCAACCCCCGACATCACTCATCGCGCTCTCTACAATGCACACTCAACAATAATGGTCACTCGATGCTCATCACCGACCGTGCACAATCGTCACGACGGCAGCACACTATCACCAAGTATTACTCTGCGACAGTCGTCGCCACGCCCTTACGCCATGCATATGATACGTGCCCCCGGCACCAAGTATTGCTACGCGATAGTCGTCGCCGCGCCCTTTCGACACGCTGATGATACGTGCCTCCGGCACAAAGTATTGCTCCACGACAGTCGTCATTGCGCCCTTGCCCCATGCTTACGATACGTGCCCCCGACACCAAGTATACCTCCATGACAGTCGTCGCCGTGCCCATGCACCATAACCATATTACGGGCCTCTGGGCATCACACCTGTTCACCACACCATGCGCCCCCGTCATGGACTTGGAGCATGCTTTGACCCACTCTCCAGAGTGTGCAGCATTCCGAGGGCTCCGCTCGTAGTGCTCCGGCACGACAACCCCACCCTGCCCCATCGCCGGATCAATCAACTGCGGGACGGGCTTCGTGCCGTCGCCGGCTTAATCAAATTGCGGCATGGGCTTAGCGCCATCGCCGGCTCAATCAAACTACGGGACGGCTTCGTGCCGTCGTCGGCTCAATCAAACTGCGGCATGGGCTGAGCGCCATCACGGGCTTAACGCCATCGCTGGCTCAATCAACTGCGGGACGGGCTTCGTGCTGTCGCCGGCTTAATCAAACGGCGGCATGGGCTGAGCGCCATCACGGGCTTAGCACCATCGCCGGCTCAATTAAACTGCAGGACGGGCTTCGTGCCGTCGCCGGCTCAATCAAACTGCGGCATGGGCTGAGTGCCATCACAGGCTTAGCGCCATCACCGGCTCAATCAAACTACGGCATCGACTTAGCGCCATCACGGGCATAGCGCCAGTGCCGACTCAATCAAACTGCGAGACGGGCTTCGTGCCGTCACCGGCTCAATTAAAATGCGGGACGGGCTTCGTGCCGTCGCCAGCTTAATCAAACTGCGGCATGGGCTGAGCGCCATCGCCGGCTCAATCAATTGCGAGACGGGCTTCTTGTCGTCGCCGGCTCAATCAAACTGCGGCATGGGCTGAGTGCCATCACAGGCTTAACACCATCACCGGCTCAATCAAACTGCGGGATGGGCTTCGTGCCGTCGCCGGCTCAATCAAACTGCGGCATGGGCTGAACGCCATCGCCAGCTCAATCAACTGCTGGACGGGCTTCGTGCTGTCGTCGGCTCAATCAAACTGCGGCATGGGCTTAGCGCCATCGCCGACTCAATCAAACTGCAGGACGGGCTTCGTGTCGTCACCGGTTTAATCAAACTACGGCATGGGCTGAGCGCCATCACGAGTTCAGCGCCATCGCCGGCTTAATCAAACTGCGGGATGGGCATCGTGCTGTCGCCCGCTCAATCAAACTGCGGCATGGGCTGATCGCCATCATTGGCTTAGCGCCATTACCGGCTCAATCAACTGCGAGACGGGCTTCGTGTCGTCACCGGCTCAATCAAACTACGGGACGGGCTTCGTGCCTTCGCCGGCTCAATCAAACTACGGCATGGGCTGAGCGCCATCACGAGCTTAACGCTATCACCTGCTCAATCAAACTACGAGACGGGCTTCGTGTCGTCGTCGGCTCAATCAAACTGTGGCATAGGCTGAGCGCCATCACGGGCTTAGCGTCATCGCCTACTCAATCAACTGCGGGACGGGCTTCGTGCCGTCGCCGGCTCAATCAAACTGTGGCATGGGCTTAGCACCATCACGGGCTTAGCGCCGTCGCCGGCTCAATCAAACTGCGAGACGGGCTTTGTGCCATCACCGGCTCAATCAAACTGCGGGACGGGCTTCGTGCCATCACCGGCTCAATCAAACTGCGGGACGGGCTTCGTGCCATCGCCGGCTCAATCAAACTGCAACATGGGCTGAGCGCCATCACGGGCTTAGCGCCATCGCGGGCTCAATCAACTGTGGGACAGTCTTCGTGTCGTCTCCGGCTCAATCAAACTGCAGCATGGGCCGCACCATCACGGGCTTAGTGCCATCGTCGGCTCAATCAACTGTGGGACGGGCTTCATGTCGTCGCCGGCTCAATCAAACTGCGGCATGGGCTGAGCGCCATCACGGGCTTAGCGCCATCGCCAGCTCAATCAAACTGCGGGATGGGCATCGTGCCGTCGCCGGCTCAATCAAACTGCGGGATGGGCATCGTGCCATCGCCGGCTCAATCAAACTATGGCATGGGCTGAGCGCCATCGCCAGCTCAATCAACTGCTGGACGGGCTTTGTGCCGTCATCGGCTCAATCAAACTACGGCACGGGCTTAGCGCCATCGTCGGCTCAATCAAACTACGGGACGGGCTTCGTGCTAGCCAGTTCAATCAAACTGCGGCATGGGCTGAGTGCCATGACGGGCTTAGCGCCATCTCCAGCTCAATCAAACTACGGGACGAGCTTCGTGCCGTCGTCGGCTCAATCAAAATTCGACATGGGCTGATCGCCATCACGAGCTTAGCGACATCATCGGCTCAATCAACTGCGGGATGGGCTTTGTGTCGTCGTTGGTCCAATCAAACTGCGGCATGGGCTTAGTGCCATCACGGGCTTAGCGCCATCGCCGACTCAATCAAATTACGGGACGGGCTTCTTACCGTCATTGGTTCAATCAAACTGCGACATGGGCTGAGCGCCATCACGAGCTTAGCGCTATCGCCAGCTCAATCAAACTGTGAGACGGGCTTCGTGTCGTCTCTGGCTCAATCAAACTACGCCATGGGCTGAGCGCCATCACCGGCTCAATCAACTATGGGACGGTCTTCGTGCCGTCGTTGGCTCAATCAAACTGCGGCATGGGCAGCGCCATCACGGGCTTAGAGCCATCGCCAGCTCAATCAAATTGTGGAACGGGCTTCGTGCCGTCGCCGGCTCAATCAAACTATGGAATGGGCTTCGTGCCGTCACTGGCTTAATCAAACTGTGGCATGGGCTTAGCACCATCACGGGCTTCGCGCCATCGCCGGCTCAATCAAACTGTGGGACAGGCTTCATGCCGTCGCAGGATCAATCAAAGTGTGGCATAGGCTTAGCGCCATCATGGGCTTAGCGTCGTCGCCTGCTCAATCAAACTATGGGACGGGCTTCGTGTCGTCGTCGGTTCAATCAAATTGCGGCATGGACTTAGCGCCATCACGGGCTTAGCGTCATCACCGGCTCAATCATCGGGGGCTCTGGCCCTCGCAGCAGGATGGGCTTGCCACCCTGGAGCCATCGTCGGCACAACCTTGAAGTCACCGACATCACACTTACAGGGAACTCTGACGCAAAGACTTCACCGCAACGGACCTTAAGCACTAAGCGGTGACCATGGCCACTCATGTTACTCATGTTGCTGTTGATCATCGACACCACCAGGGCAATGACCCTCAGGTCACTCCGGGACTGGAGCAGGTTCTTGGAAGGCATCGCACCTAGTCCGCCTGGCAGTTGGCTACAGGGGCAACCCTGACAGCTGTCAGGTTCTCTACGCGTCTCTTGACACACCTTGTGAGATTCAGTAAGGGCTTGGACTGGAGACTGGGGCAACGCGCTACTCTGATCATGCTACTGTAGCGTGATCAGTCTCCTTAGACGGGCAGAGAGATGCTGCGAGGGCAGGGGAGCACAAACTTGGGAACCGGCAGCCCAACGGAGAATCAGTACTTTGGCCCCCTGGCGACGTGTCGTTCCCAGGGGGTGACATATGTCATCTTATGACACATGCACATTTTTGCCTATAAATAGTGAACTTTGGAGCTTTTTCAAGGTTCTTTCTCTCATTTGAACTTTTCACTTTCTCTCTCTAAAAGACATTCTCTCTGGAATTCTAGTGAGAGAGACACACTTGGACTCCTATCATCGGACCCTCGATGCTACACCCTTGACTCAGACTGTCGACTGCCAACCCTCTTCGTCGTCGCCCTGTCCACGCGGAGCTGCCAGCCCTCGTGACTTGTCTGGGGAGCCTTGCTCTCAGCCCTTATTCCGTACTTGCTGTCTTCCACTTTGTCTACCTGGAAGCTGACTCAGACCGCATCCTTTGTGGCACCACCACGTAGCATCGAACCCCTTTTTGCATTAACACAGATATAGAGGAAGACGATGACATTCTTCTTATTCAAAAGATGGCAGCAATTCAAGAAAGCAGGAAGCAATCAGAACGTGTTCCCAATGATCTTCCTTCCAATCCTCAATTAAATGAAAATATCAGTTGTTCCTCTAAACGTTGCTCTTCTGATTCAGACTGTTCAGCTATCAATTTGCAATCTTCTTTGAATCCAGGTATGAACTCTTTCATTATTGTACTACCTTCTGATGACAATCTTTTGAAGAGTATTTGATTGTGATCTCACTTTGTGCAGTTGATCAAAGTGCTAGATCGTCCAAAAGGCTGACTACTGAGATAAGAGCCTCTGCGAGTGCAGTATATGAAGAGGAAAATGAGTCTTCTTCAGCACCAATCGATCAGCAAGAGGCTTTTTTAACTGCTCTAGTTAATTCAGTCACGCCTAAGCCTAAGGTTGTCCAGAGAAAAAGTATTGCACGCAAGACTCATTTCAGTGCACGAACCATGTCTTTGAAGGTAAATTCCTCCTTTTGTTGATTCTTGTATTTATTGCTAAATTTTATTGCTTACCTTTTTATTAGGATTTAGGTGGTATTACCATCGATTTGACTCAGGAAAGTGCTAGTAAGGATGATGATCCTTCTAATGACAATGTTTCCTTTGATGCTCCTGTTGGCGACGCACTGATACAGAAGCTACTAGTGGCAGAGGCCCTCCAGTTACTGCTACTCATCGATCAATATCTTCACCTCAACAGGTTCGTAGACTTTAAGCACTTTTAGCACTACTACTATATTAAGCAACTCATACCTTACTGCTACCTATACAGCCAGTAGATAAGCCTGAGGGTGTTCAGGATGAGGAAGATTCTGTTGACAACTCCATCAGTCATCACTCCAATCAATCGGGCAATACTCCTCTATTTGTCCTTTTAGTAGTCGAAACCTGTCTTCCAGTTGAAAGTCATTCTTCTGTTGTTGCAGATCCAGTCAAAAACTCTGAAACTACCCCTGTACCATCTAGCCATACCACTGTTGTTCCTTCGATGCCTATGTCGTCAACTTTCAAAATTGCCTCTAGTTCCCATCGATCACTCAGACGGTAGCAGAGGCCACATGCATCTTAGCTGCTCGGCAAACAATTCCTTCTATGCCTGTTGTTGATGACATTAATCAAAAAATTCTATAACTTCAGACGGCTATCAAAGCTTTTTCTTGGCCTTCGATAAGTACATCAGTTTTACCTTCTAGTGTTGACGTGGTTGCAGTTCTTAATGTTTTTAAAAGCTTGCTCAGCGATCACCTTTATGATGTTTTGGCTAATGATGATGCCTTATTGAAGATAAACGGCCTGATCGACACTCTTGCTAATAATGCATCAGCCTTGAATGATGTCCAATCAGGTTTAATCTCCACCTTAAAATTTCAAATTTCACTTATATCTGCTTCTTGAAAGCAAGGCGTAGGCATTAAATCTAATGCCCAAGTAGTGGACCAAGATATTGATGATTTAAACACACAAATCAAGAGAAACATCAAGTTAGCTTGCGAATTTCCAAGGAGATTAAGGAAATTGAGGTCGAGAAAAAGGAACTGGAGATGAAGATAGTCACCCTGAATCAAAAAGAGAAAGGTCTGCTTGAACGGCAGCATGAGGTTTGTCAAGAAGCTGTTAATTTGGCTACAGCTATGGAAGAAACTCTGAAGAAACGAGCTAGGACTCATTCCTAACTCGTCTTTGCAGACCAAATTATTACTAGGGTGGAAAACCAGTGGAAAGAAATTCAAATTGCTTTCGATGTCTTCTTTTTTGTTGTGTGGATAGTCATCTCTTCTAGTCAAACTTTTACTTTTGTACTACTATTTGTAATCAGACTATTTCTCTTAGATTTTATTTACAGTTTTTTTATTATCTCGAATTTCTTAGCCCTTATCAGGCTAATGCAAACTATCTCTATCGATTGGTTTGACTCATTCCCTCATGGAAGGAATGTATTTCTTTAGATATCGGTCGTTAATAGGCTTGGCATGCAATTGTCCTTCCAACGATTTTAACCAGTATACTCCGCCTCTTAAAACTTTATGGATTAGAAAAGGTCCTTCCCAGTTGGTGACCATTTTTCAAATTTTTGATCCTTCGATCCTATAGGTAAGATAGTTTTCCAAACTAACTCTCTTTCTTGAAATGTTTTTGGCAAAACTCTTCGGTTATAAGATCTACTTACCTTTAGTTTTTTTAGCATACAGTCTATGTAAAGCGTCCAATCGATGATCGTCCAAATCTTCCAACTCAATTGGCATAGCCTCATTATATTCTGTCACCGGAACGCTATTTTGCATAGCTACTCGGAAAGATCATACTGTTATTTCCATAGGTAATACATGATCATTCGCGTATGTCAAGGCATATGGAGTTACCCCTGTGCTAGACTTCGGGGAAGTTCAGAATGCCCAAAGAACATTCAATAGCAACCGATGCCAATCATTTGGGAAATCTTCAATAGCCTTTTCCATGATGTGCTTAATAGATTTATTTGTCGCTTCAGCTTGGCCATTTGCTTGTGCATAATAAGGGGTGGAGTTTATTAGTTCAAACTTACATTCCTTAGCAAACTCACGTATTTGTCCCCTAGTGAAAACAGTGCCTCTATCAACCGTGATTGTTTTAGGTAATTGTAATATCCCAAACTTTAGGAGTCGTTTAAAATAATCATATGTGACCCAAAAAAAATAAACGGACAATAATTTTAAGTAATGCTCGAGTATTAGTAGAGTATCGAGGCTTAAAATAATTTTGAGGCTTAATTGTAATTATATACAGTTTGGAGGTTATTTTGTAATTATGAAAATTTTTGGGATTAAATTTGCAATTTTGGGGAAATTGGCATAAGGTGTTAAATGTCTAGAGGAAATTATGTTGGGAATGCCACCTCCTGCTTAGTTTCATGAAGACTAATGCAATTTAATGTTTAACTAATGAATTATATAAGGGAATGGAAATGAAGGAAAGTAATTCGGGTGAAGAAAAAAGAAAGAGAGAAGAAAAACAGTAATTGAAAAGAAAAACAGAGCAAAGGGAAGATGAGGGAAAACAGAGAAGTGAAGAACAGGAAATTCGGGCAAGAAATCAAAGGAAAAGAGAAAGGTTGAAGGAATCGTTCATGGTAATCTCTCTATAACTGTTAGTGTGATGAATCTCAATCTATGTGTGTTGCCAGAGGAATGGGGTTCGTTGCTACGTGGAAGTGCCACAAAGGATGCAGTCTGAGTCAGCTTCCAGGTAGACAAAGTGCGAGACAACAAGAATGGAGTAAGGGCTGAGAGCAAGGCTCCCCAGGTAGGTCGCGGGGGCTAACAGCGCCGCGTAGGCAGGACGACGACGAACAGGGCTGGTGATCAACAGTCCGAGTCAAGGATGCAGCGTCAAGGGTCCGGTGTAAGAAGTCCAAATGTGTTTCTCTCACTAGAATTCTAGAGAGAATGGCTTATGAGAGAGAGAAAGTAAAAATGCCAATTGAGAGAAAAGATCCTTTAATAAGCTCCAAAGTCCACTATTTATAGGCAAAAATGTGCATGTGCCATAAGTTGACATGTGTCGTCTCCCGGGAGAGACAAATTGCCAGGGAGGGGTCCAAAGTACTGATTCTCCGTTAGACTGCCGGTCCCTGAGTTCGTGTTGCCCTGCCCTTGCAGCATCTCTCTGCCCCGTTTGAGGAGACTGATCACACCGCAGTAGCATGATCAGAGTAGCCCATTGCCCCAGCCACCAGTCCAAGCCCTTACTGAATCCTAAGAGGTATGTCAAGAGACGCGCAGAGAACCTGATAGCAGTGAGGGTTGCCCCTGTAGCCAACTGCTAGGCGGACTAGGCACGATGCCCTCCGAGGACCTGTTTCCATCCCAGAGTGACCCGAGGGTCATTGCCCTGGTGGTGTCAACGATTAACAGTAACATGAGTGGTCATGGTCGCCGCTCAGTGCTTAGAGTCCGTTGCATGGAAGCCTTCGTATCGGAGCCCCCCGCGAGTGTGATGTTGATGGGCGATGGCTTTAGGGTTGTGAGCCCATCCTGCTGCGAGGGCCAGAGCCCCCCGGTGATTATGCCGATGATGGCTTTAAGGTTGTGAGCCCATCCCGCAGTGATTGTGCCGTCGATGGCTTTAAGGTTGTGAGCCCATCCCGCAGTTGATTGTGACGGCGATGGCTTTAAGGTTGTGAGCCCATCCCACAGTTGATTGTGTCAGCCGTGGCTTTAAGGTTATGAGCCCATCCCGTAGTTGATTATGCCAGCGATGGCTTTAAGGTTGTGAGCACATCCCGCAGTTGATTGTGCCGGCCATGGCTTTAAGGTTGTAAGACAATCCCGTAGTTGATTGTGTCGGCGATGGCTTTAAGGTTGGGATATCATTCCGCAGTTGATTGTACCAGCGATGGCTTTAAGGTTGTGAGCCTATCTCGCAGTGGATGGGTCGGAGCCCCTTCAGAAGTATGTAACATGATTGCGGCACTTCAGCACGGTGCCTACATCACGAGGCAATACTTGGTGTCGGGGGAATATATTGTGGAAGTGACGCACGGGTACAGCGACGAACGTCGCGGAGCAATACTTGGTGCTGGGGGCACGCAACATGAAAAAGGGTGCACGGGCGCGGCGACGAATGTCGCAGAGACAATACCTGGTGCCTGTGCCGGGGCACGTATCATGGAAGTGGCGCACAGGCACGGCGACGAATGTCGCATAGCAATACTTGGTGCTGGGGGCACGTATCATGATGATGGCGCATTGGCGCGGCGACGAACGTCATGGAGCAATACTTGGTGCCGGGGGCATGTATCATAAAAAAGGGCACACGGGCGTGGTGACAAATGTCGCAGAGACAATACCTGGTGCTGGGGCACGTATCATGGAAGTGGATCACGGGCACGGCGACAAACGTTGCGTAGCATTACTTGGTGATGGGGCACGTATCATGACGATGGTGCATTGGCGAGGCGACGAACATCACAGAGCAACAGTTGGTGCCGGGGGCACGTATCATGAAAAGTGGCGCACGGGTGCGGCGACGAACGTCGCGGAGCAATAGTTGGTGCCGAGGGCATGTATCATGAAAAGGGGCGCAAGGGCGTGGCGACGAACGTCGCGGAGTAATACTTAGATGATAGTATGCGGCCGTCATGACGATGGCACACGGTCGGTGACGAGTGTCATGTGACCATTGGTGTTAAGCGAGCATTGTAGAGAGCGCGATGAGTGATGGCAGGGTTTAGGAGTGACCCCTGCAAGACAAAAGGATGGCCGACCCCCTTGGAGAGGGGGTGGCCAACCCCCTTCAAGAAGGGTGGCTGACCCCCTTGAAAGAGGGATGGCCGACCCCCTTCAAAAAGAGGTGGCGACCCCCCTTGAAAGAGGGTGGCCGACCCCCTTTGAAAGAGGGTGGCTGACCCCCTTAAGAAGGGGTGGCCGACCCCCCACAAGAAGGGGTGGCCGACCCCCTTTGAAAGAGGGTGGCCGACCCCTTTCAGGGGGTGAGCCCTTTTTGTAACCATTTGACTGTGTTGATGTCACTGCAGATGCCTGTGAATGCTCAAAGAAGATGCACTTTGACCGGGTGATGGCGTTGAATAATTGACCGTTGACTGGGTGATGTGTCGTGCAAAGTAGGTCCCTTAGTAGGCCCTGGGGTGCTACCAGAATAGGGTGTGAACATAAGCCCCCTACGTGTGGTGTGCGCGGAGGGGCAACCCGAGCGGGCGCCGCACGCATAAATAATGTGGCTTGCGATCGGGTAGTGGGGGGCAAAAATGGAATGTTACGTTAAAAACATTGTGTTGTGCGAAAAGGCGTATTCGTGCAAAAAACAGAGTTGTTGGGTTTTGGGGGGGAAATTGAGTTGGATTTGGAATGGGCGATTGAGATTGAAAGTTGGCCCTCCCCTATAAATAGTGAAGGGGGGAGGAAAGTTACAAAAAAACA
The DNA here is from genome assembly GCA_033070095.1 of Escallonia herrerae. Lineage (NCBI taxonomy): Eukaryota > Viridiplantae > Streptophyta > Magnoliopsida > Escalloniales > Escalloniaceae > Escallonia > Escallonia herrerae. The sequence continues at coordinate 85,664 of JAVXUP010001686.1, read as the reverse complement.
TTTGCATCCTGTCAGTCCAGAGAGAGAGGAGAAGAGAGAAAAAAACTTGAGATGGTGAGAGAGGGTAAGCAAGTGGCCAAGGGGTCGGCCGGTGATAGGGGTTGGCACGGCCAGGGGGTCGGCGCAGGTGGGGAAAGTGAAAGAAGGGAAGGAGGGGGAAGGAGGGAGGAAAGGGGAAGTGGGTCAGCCGCACGGGGGGTCGGCCAGCCAGGGGGGTCAGCGGGGCCAAGGGGTGGAACTAGGGCCACGCCTGTCGAGCTGATGCCGGTTCCAAAAAAAGTTAAGCAGAAGATGTGGCTGAAGCCGCAGGGTGTGACGACTAGCGTATCACGACCATTGCGTGTTATGACCATAGAACCAGGGGCCGAGCTATCGATAGATGAGGCCAGGGTTGCGCCGGGTTGGGATACAGCAATGCCTTTGAATTTTGATGATGGTGGAGTGAGATCATATGATCCGAATCCAGACAAGATGAACATACTACAGGGAGTGAAGGGGGTAGTGCCGCCTGTACCTGACCGAGAGCTGTGGAGGGAGCTTGCCATCTAGGTGGCTGATGGAGCTTTCATGGTGCCGTGGAGTGGTTTGTCGATGGGAGAGGAGCCACTGGTGCCATCACCATATGTGGGTGCTCTGAGCTGGGAGGAGGCGCCTGTGATGTCGCCGAGATATGTTATGGGGTTATTGGTGGAGAGGGAGGATATACCGTGGGCACCTATAGTGTTCAAGGGACATGGCGCGATGCCAACCGGGTGGGACTTCTGGTGTCAGCACATGGTGGAGATGCCGCGGTGGGAGGCGTTATTGCAAAGGTTGGGGTTGCTGCTGGCGGTGGATATTACGGGGAGGGGTCTGGAGTTATATAGGGATACACTCGGGATGACCCTGCTGCTGGATATGATGATGCTGACGGGGCTGCCAATGCAAGGAGAGTTGGACACGTGTGTGCCCCGGCTCAGTGGTGAAGAGCGCTTGTTACAGATGCAGTTGCTGGATATTTAGCGGAGACAAGGCAGCACCAGAAGGCAACATATGATGGGTGGCTCTGACTGTTCTATGGTACGGTGCAGGCGAGGTAAGGGCAGAGATTGGGCGCTGCTGCTCACTTTGTGATGGGGCAGTATCACAAGGACGAGCGATATGAGATGGTGGCCATCCTGATGATGTTCTTATCGAGGTGAGTATCATACTTTCCATAGATCGTATGTGTGCTTATTTGACTTTATTTGATGCTGCGTATAATGAGTTGTTGTTTGCTTGCAGGTTTGTGTTTGAGAGGACGCAGGAGGATGGCATTTCTCCCAGGGTGATTCCCTGGCGATTCGGATGGTGCAGGGGAAGCGCGTTGGGCTGGCTCCTGTGTATCTGGGCACCAAGTATTCACGTCTGGATCACTTGGTGAATGATGTGAAGCGATCGCATGGGCGGTACCAAGTGGCGACGTACGTGGACTGGATGTTTTTGCAGAGGTACTTGTATGAGTGCTTTTCAGATTATCATCAAGTAGGATTCCTGCACCAGCATCCGGTACCGACGATGAGGACGGTGACGCATGGGGGCAGGTCACAGAAGGTGGCGGTGTGGTGTAGCGGATCACGGGCGTTTGCATGGTCGGGCATCAAGAGGCCTGATTGTCTACTATCACGACTGATAGATTCGTGTGAGGCGTGCTTGGCACGGCCGTACAGAGATATGCCCACGTCGTATGGAGTACCCCCTGGTTGCATGGATAGGAGATGACGAGGGACTTGACCAGGAGGGGAGCCCTGGCACCGGCGGATGTCGTGCTCTTGGTGGCCTATTTTCCTGGTTGGCTTTCGGTGATGACTGACGATGGTGGGAAGCCCGCGGAGAACATGTATTACGTGGCCCGGTATTGCCCAGATCGGTTATCACTGGCGTTTGGCAATGACTTGGAGCCGCCGTGAGGATACCATGGCCCGTGGAGTGTGATGACCGCGTTTGGGTACACGTGGTATGATAGAGTCCGTGAGTGGCTGGCACCGATGATAGAATGGAGGTGGCCAGGGAAGGCGGTAGCGGGGGCAATGACTGTGGAGTACGCACAGTGGTGGGAGCGACTGCGGTCGAGTTGGGCAGGGTGGTTGGCACAGCCATTGGGTACACGTCATCTGGTGGACATGTTCGCATGCGACCGAGCATTGAGTTTGATATCGGTGACAGCTACGAGGCAGGTTGGCATGGTGGCGCTAGTGTCGGGGAGTGCTGCTGGGGGCTCTGAGAGAAATCCAGAAGAGGAGCGGATGAGGAGGGCGAAGGGTCTGAGGATGAGGCCCCGGGGGAGGACCACGGAGAGGAGCTGACGATGCGGGCATCATGGGTGCCAGGGGCCTCTGTCGGCGCTTCGGGTAAGTATGATGGAGAGTGCTCTTCAGGCGAGTACAGGCACTTCGGACTCATGTCTGGCAGGGTCGAAGAGGCCGCGGGAGGCATCGGAGGAGCCAGCGGTTAAAGTAAGACTTGCCGTTATTATTTTTTTTATTAAGTATTGGTTATTAATGACATGATAAAAAAAAAGGTTAACGTACTAACGATTCCTTTGACATGAGTATGAGGAGCAGACGTGGAGGGAGTCAGTGATGCAGGTGCTACTGCCGAGGCCAGAGGAGGCGGTGGCAGTTGAGGTAGATGAGCCAGCAGGCAGGGGTGAGCCGGAGGCGGTTGATACGTCGGGGGCTGGCATGAGCGGCAGGGTGAGCCCACGCAGGGTGCTGAGGAGAGAGTGGAGGAAGTTTATGGTGGGGCGATCGATGAGTCGCTGATGTTTGATGCCAGTGGCTACTGGTGGACAGGCACAGAGGCGGAGGTTGTGGTGGTTGAGCGGAAGAACCCAGTGGAGTTGGGGCCTGTGGTGGCACCCTCAGTTCAGGAGTCAGAGATTCCGGTGCAGCCTGTTGCGAAGCGTCAGCAGGACGCGTCATCGGGGTCGGCTGTCGAGGTGGGGGCGACATTGATGGCGATGCACTCGATGATTATTGGTGCATAGGCAACGGGACGAGTGCGAGAGAGGCCTGTGGCGGTGGGAGTGGTGTAGTGGTTAGGGAAGCGAGTAGGGGATTGTCGAGTGGGTAGGCCGACGTCATATCGTGGAAGAGTCTCCAGTTGCCCTCTGAGACAGTGCGCCAGTTAGAGCTGGCAAAGGCAGCGTACCCACAGATGTTTGAGGGAGTGACTGTAGAGAACCCAGTGCTGTAGAGGTGGGTGTATGTAGGGTTCGTAGAGTGGTTACTGCCTTTTGCGAGTATTCCTGCGATGGGCTGGTCGACAGCGTTCATTGAGTAGTCGCTGACAGAGTTTGTGCCGTTCACCTCTCTAGGCTTGTAGTTGGATTGGATGGCTGATTTCTTGAGGTCGAGGAGCGAGGGCAGTGCCATGGGGGAGAAGATAGCCTTGGTGCAAATGGAGGAAGTGCTACTCGAGAGGCGGCGCACAGGGCTGGAGGTGGAGTGGTCAGAGATTAATGGAGAGCTGGGCGTGATCAATAGGGAGGTGGCGAAGATAGAGAGGCAGTTGACTGAGCTACAGAGATGGTTGAGTGACCTGCAGAGGCTGAGCGTCTGAGGCGGCAGGCCGAGCTCAAGGCGGGATGGTCAGCGCTGCAGGTTCAGCATCACACGTTAAAGGCATTTAGCTCTCATCCGGTGGCAGTGTTGTTATTTAGCTTTCTGTAGGGCCTACAATGGATTGATGTATAAACAGTGCCCGATAGTGGCCAAAAAAATTTATATGTATGTGTGTGTGTGTGTGTATATATATATATATATTTCTTGTTGGTGTTATGAGCATGGCTGTGTGTTGTCTTATTGGGGTTTGTTGTGGATGCATAGTGTTCTTGTTGTTTGTTACGATTGTCGAATGTCTTGTGTCTGATGGTTGTCTATTGGTGTTCCCCCCTTCCCTTCGAGGGCAAACAACTTAGTGACTAGGAGTGAGTAAAAAGGTAGGCTAAGAATAAACGTATGTAGCGAACAGACTGTATATTGAAAGTGCTCGAATTAAAAGGCTATTTCACAAAAAGGAACTTGTAATGAGCAACAAGAGTTACAAGTCAGGATATGCATGCATATACAACAAAATGTTGTGTTAGTATTCTAAACTGCGTGTGGTAGGTCATGGGGAACAAGCCGCAATTGGTCACGCATAGTATTTCTTTAGGTAGCGGCTGTTGACAGGGGCCGTGAGCCGTCCGTCATCTGGGTTGAGCAGGAGGTAGGAGCCGTTGCTTCTGGCTGTATGCACTTCAAGTGGTCCCTCCCAGTTGGGTTTGAATTTAGGGGCTGACAGGTTGGCCCGCACATGCTTGGCAGCTCGGAGGACAAGGTCGCCCTCTACGAAGGAGCGGGGTTTGACGGTCTTCCCGTAGGCTTTGACAAGTTGTTTGTGGTGTTTTTTCATTCGGCGCATGGCGTTGGCTCTTTTTTCATTGAGGCTTTCAAGGGCCATCATTCTGGTTTCCTCCTCCCCAAGGCCACTACTAAGGGCTAGTCGGGCCGAGGCGACCCCGACCTCGGCTGGTACCACACATTCGTCCCCATAGAAAAGGGAGAAGGGTGTGGCCTTCATGGCTATGTGTCTGGAAGTTCTGTAACCCCAAAGGGCATGGCTCAGCTTTTCGGACCAAGAGCCGCTTCCGTCATGAACCATGCATGACAAAATAGGCAACAAGATTTTGTTGGAGGCTTCAGCTTGACCGTTGCCTTGCGGATAGTAAGGGGTTGATGTGGTGTGATTGATGTTATGCACTTCCATGAGAGTCCGAACATCCCGGTTGATGAATGGCGTGCCGTTGTCGGAGATGATGCATCATGGGATGCCGAAACGACAGATGATGTGATCGCGTAAGACAAAGTGCGAGACAGCAAGGATGGAATAAGGGCTGAGAGTAAGGCTCCCTAGGCAGGTCGCGAGGGTTGGCAGGGTCGGCGGTCGACAATCCGAGTCAAGGGTGCAGCGTTAAGGGTCCGGTGTAAGAAGTCCAAATGTGTTTCTCTGACTAGAATTCCAGAGAGAATGGCCTATTAGAAAGAGAAAGTAAAAATGCCAAATGAGAGAAAAGATCCTTGAATAAGCTTCAAAGTCCACTATTTATAGGCAAAAATGTGCATGTGCCATAAGTTTTCATGTGTCGTTCCCCGAGAGCGACAAATCGCCAGGGAGGGGTCCAAAGTACTGATTCTCTGTTGGACTGCCGGTCCTTGAGTTCGTGCAGCCCTGCCCTTGCAGCATCTCTCTGCCCGTCTGACGAGACTGATCACGCCGCAGTAGCATGATCAGAGTAGCCCGTTGCCCTAGCCACCAGTCCAAGCCCTTACTGAATCCCATGAGGTGCGTCAAGAGACGTGCAGAGAACCTGACAGCGGTGAGGGTTGCCCCTATAGCCAACTGCCAGGCAGACTAGGCGCGATGCCCTCTGAGGACTTGCTCCCATCCCGGAGTGACCCGGGGGTCATTGCCCTGGTGGTGTCGACGATCAACAGTAACACGAGTGGCCATTGCCCGGGATAATAAACCACTGGTTATTTGCTTTTGGAACTCGATAATTTTAACGGTTTAGCTAAAATTGATGATTGAAGGATAAGATTATAAGACTTTTGTAAATATTGTGACTGTGAATTAGAAGAGAGATGATAATTTAGAGCTTTAAATTTTAGTGAAAGTGAAAGACACGTGAGTGCAAAATCATATTTCTCTTTGTGTTAAGATAACACATCTCTCTGTAATGACTCTGGTAACAGTTTGGGACTATTTGATTTAAGACACCGGAGCGCGCAACAAGACCATAGTGGTTATAGTTTCCTGTCGTTTTGTGAAGTGTACGCAGAACTGTAAGTGTGCAGTACATAACTATGTTAAGATAACACGTCTCTCGGTGATGAACTTGGCAATAATTTGGACGCGTTATTTTGAGGTATTAGAGTGTGCAATGAAAGCCTAGTGGCTACCATTTTGTCCTTGATTGATTACCTCTGTTGGTGATTACGAGGTATAAGTGCTTATAGGAACTGATTACCCTACCCATGTTAGCTTGGGTAAACCGCAGGTCAGGGGTGACCATCGTTGAGTATTTTGATACGCCTTAAGCTTAAAGTTGAGCTTATCAATATTAAATAAGTTGTACAAATGATGTAATCTTTTGTATAGTATCAACATAATGCAGGGGGCAGCCTGTTGCGTTGAAGCTTGATTTAATTTGCTGGATTTGAGCTGGATTCGGAGCAGTGTAGGTTTAATTCAGTAAGTTGCCATAACTAAGTCATTGTTCATGAAATACCGAAATGGTTAGAATGCGAGGGACATCTTGACAGGTTTAGGTTTGGCAATATGATATGAAAGTTAAATAGTTGTCTTCAGATATCTGCGGGACAAGAATCTGGGTGCAAAAGCAACGGGAGCATAGTACGTCGACGTTATAAGTGGAAGGATATCCGACAACAAATTTTGAGGACGAAATTTTTATAAGGGGGGAAGAATGTAATATCCCGAACTTTAGGAGCCGTTTAAAATAATCATACGTGACCTAAAAAAATAAACGGGCAATAATTTTGAGCAATGCTCGAGTATTAATAGAGTATCGAGGCTTAAAACAATTTTGAGGCTTAATTGTAATTATATACAGTTTGGGGGTTATTTTGTAATTATAAAAATTTTTGGGATTGAATTTGCAATTTTGGGGAAATTGGCATAAGGTGTCAAATGTCTAGAGGAAATTATGTTGGGAATGCCACCTCCTGCTTAGTTTCATGATGACTGGTGCAATTTAATGTTTAACTAATGAATTAGATAAGGGAAAGGAATTAAATGGAAATAAAGGAAAGTAATTCAGGTGAAGAAAAAAGAAAGAGAGAAGATAAACAGTAACTGAAAAGAAGAACAGAGCAAAGGGAAGAGGAGGGAAAACAGAGAAGTGAAGAACAGGAAATTCGGGCAAGAAATCGAAGGAAAAGAGAAAGGTTGAAGGAATCATTCATGGTAATCTCTCTATAACTGTTAGTGTGATGAATCTCAATCTATGTGTGTGTAATTTCATCGTTCGATGGGTGTTCATGGCATGGGCTGTGTAAATATTCAGGGGAGTGTAGGGCGCTCGATGGTGAGTCTGTGTGTGTGGGAAGGTATCAAGGCTGCTCTACCAACCGTGTAGTTGCAGTGGGTGCAGGGTTATGTGTGTTTACTGTGTGTTTCTCTGTGTGTGTGGGTGTACTCTGCGTGTGTCTATATGTGATTTCGGGGTATGTGGGGTTATAATTGTTACATTTTGGTGGGTGTTTGTGTTATGCTATGCAAAGGGGTGTAGAAGGGAGATTGGAAAGGGTGGTGTAGTAGGTGAAAATTAGGTTGCAGTATGTGCGTGTGTTCATAGTGTTCATGACCTTGTGTTCTTAACTGTGTGTGAATTATGGGTTGTAAATGTGTTAAATTGTGTGTTTAAGGGCATTTTGTGGTGAGTTTAAGGTGGTATGATTAGATTCCAGTGAGTTGGAGTGGATTGGAGGTGAGGTAGTGCGTGTTCATGAAGTGTATGTGGGATGAATGCCTCGGCAGCTGGAGGTTGAAGGAGAAGAGTGTGTGCAACTGAGGTGTTTTAGTGTGTGTTTCAATCCAAATAGTAACTGTTATGATCGCTAAAGGTAGGACATTAAATTAGATAGTTTTCAATGAATTTTTATAAATAACTAGAATCAAAATTAGACAAAGTCCAAACCTGTAATCCCCAATATTTTTACGAGACGTACACTCTGGAAATTTTTTGAAAATTTTTGGAGTCCGCGAAGGGCGCTAAATGAGGGTATCGGGTAACTACAATTATCGATTTATTTAGCATAGCAAACCAAGTTATTTTAACCTGAAAATTTTATGGAAGCCCTATTTTATAGATATGATTCATTATCTAAAATTTCGGGCCATTCCGAGGCTGATAGGTATTTTTCGCTAAACTGGCCTTTTGGCGCTCGGTCCGGACACCGGTTCGGAATTTTAGGACAAAAATTCTTTAAAATAATTTTTAGACCAGAAATGATATCAGGATGCTTAAAATAGCATTTTAAGATATTTTTGAGATTTTTCGGTGCCGAAAACCCCCAGGGGTGTTTTGGTAATTTGCCACCTCGAAGGGGTATTTTGGTAATTTGACCTAAGAAAAGTATTTTTGAGTAAATTGACATACAATAGGGTTATTTGGGTGATTTTACTTACAGGAAGACCATTTTTGGTAATTTAAGTCCGAGAGGGGCATTTTGGTAATTTTATACCCTAGGGGGCGTTTCAGTAATTTTACATACCCGGTGAGGAGAGGTTCATTTTGGGAGCATGTATGAGTTCGTATTAAGTTATACTTATGTTTTGTAGGCTGTATTCTAATGGTTTGATTATTCCGTTTAGGTTAAAGTTAAAGACTTCCGGTTATGATAATTTAGCTACGGATCCAGGTAAGGGATTCTATCTGAACCTTGGGTAAGGACTTTTGTCCGAACCCTTATTTGATTACTTGTACTCGTAAGTACTCCTTTGATATATTTACGGCTAATGCCGAACTCTGAGTTATGTATTGATATCAGCATATTCTTGCCCAGAAAACCCTAATGTTGAACCTGAATCTGTTATTTTGAAATCTTGTGATGCTCCCATGTTATTGCGTGTTTAGCAAATTTGATAATTGTCTGTATCCATTCTTTCGAGTTGTTATGATTATATTCAATAATTATTCACAGTCATTTTTGCTGTTTATCTGTGATTTTTCTTCTGAAATTCTGAATGCTGACTTATGTCAGTTATTTTTTAAGTCGGCGTCCAAAGGCCGAGGCCAACCTGTTTCCCCATCCACCATCATCTAATCATCATTGGAAATAGAAGTTTTTATTGTTAAACTACCCAAGTCTCAGAGGAATGAAGTCTGTAATGTATGGCTTCCTGAATGTGAGACTAAGACTTATAATGCGTTAAAATAGAGAAATTTGTTGGAGACTGACCTTGAACACATTGAGAAGCTCAAAGGAGTGGAGCCTTTAGAGTCCAAATACCCTCTGAGTAATGCTCAGCTTTGTGAGTGCGGCATCATCTTTTCCCTGAACCTCAAGACTTCGACGAGGAGGAAGAAGAGGGCAAAAATGATCCTGGTAAATGTTCTTATCAAGTGTTATGCTCATCTAGCCCATAACAGTGATCTTATTCTTGTCTTCCGTGCAGAGATCATGTCATCTAGAGTGCAAGGGGATCCACCATTATTCAATGTTCAGGGGGTCTTGGGAGACATTATCCCCAATGAACTAGCTTCCCATTCATGGTGTTGAGGAAGACATGCAAGACATGAATTTTGGTGCTTTGGTTTCAGGGTCTCAGCCGAGGGTAATAGAGACTGAAGACTTTGTTCTGGATTTATCTTCGAAGTCTAAGGAAGCTCCTGAGAAGCGAAAAGTCCCGAGCAGAGCTGGGAGCAGAGCTACTTTATCTTATGTTCATCCTGACTCTCCTCATCGTGTTGGCTGGAGTGTGTCTATTGACGAGTCTGTCTTTAAGAATCCTCGCACGGCATGTGAGTGGTCCAGCCATGCAATCATCCCCATGGATTGCAAAACGTTGTCTGGTTAAGGCGTTAATGAAACATCAAATGGGATGGTTCCACTAATGTCACGCGTAAAGTTTTCTTGCAACTTTTGAGCTTCACATTAATCTGTCTGGTTTTTTAAGTTTTTGTTTTGTGTAGGCTCTGATGCAGGTGCAGATTGAGGCTGAGAAGCTGATTGCTACCGTCAAGATGCTGGACAAGGAAAAGAAGAAAGTTATGATTGAAAACAACTTTCGTCGAGAGGCTAAGAAGAATGTGGAAGACTTGATCAAGAAGGTGGAGCGGTTGGAGCTTACTAATGCTGAATTGACAGCTCGAGTTGATCACTTGGAAACTGAGAAGTCGACAATTATTTTCCAAGCTGTGCAACTGTTTTAGAAGTTAAAGAGTTTCATGGATCAGCACTACCGTGACTCGAAAAGGGCACTTGTTCATGGCTATAATGGGTGTAAGGATGATATCTTAAAAGATAATCCTGAGCTCAATTTAAGCATTTATGAACATAAATTTTCCCATGAGATTGCTGCATATGACGTAATTCGGAGTGAGGAAGCGGAACGGAAGGCAGTCGCCAGCTCCCGAGTGCTCACTAGTCCCTTCGTCAGTCATAGTTTGGGAGCTTTTGGATCAGGATCTGGGACAATTACAAGGCTGCAACCACTTGTGACCGAGGCTGGAGTCTCTCATGAGATGGCGTTATCAGGAGATGTAGCCAAGTAGAATAAGTAGTAGATTAGGGTTTCATTTTGTATGTCCGGCTAAGTAGGCAAGCTCTTAGGATTTTCTTTTGTATGGCCTTGAAGCCCAGTGTATAATTCATATCATTAATGCAACCAAGGATTTTATTTTACAAAGACATTTCCATTCATAACAAAGATATGTACATCGCTGGCCATGTAAGGCCGAGGAGAACACTAAGATAACTAACTGCCAAGCTGTACAACGTCGTGGAGTCAATTTAAACGAGAAATTTAAGGCGAACTAATTTAAGATGCAAGCGTGAGCAAGATTCGAACAAGATGCAACTGTGGAGGGGATGGATGGCCCCCAACCTTGGCCTTGCTCATGAATAGTAGCGTCTTAAATTAGTTGCATTCCATGTCCAAAGAATTGTCTTGCCATTCATTTGTTCCAAGTGATAGGCTCCTGGACCTCCTAGCTTCACTACTCTGTAAGGGCCTTTCCAGTTTGGTGCTAACTTTCCAATTGCTTCACGCGGGGGCTGAAGCCACTTGCGACGGAGGACTAGGTTGCCAATTCAAAATGCACGAAGGCAAACTTTTTGGTCATAAAATCTAGATACTAGATGCTGCTAAGCAGCAAGACACGTTGCTGCTTGCTCACAACGTTCTTCAAGAAGATCCATGTTAGCTCGGATGGCTTCCTCATTTTGGATGGGGTCATATGTTTTCAGCCGAAGGGAAGGTAAACCAACTTCAACAAGGATAAGTGCCTCTGTCCCGAATGCTAAACTGAAAGAAGTTTTGCCTGTGGGGTTTCTCATTGTTGTATTATAGGCCGAAAGAATTTTGGGTAGCTCATCCACCCAGAGGCCTTTCTCCTTGTCAAGCTTTTTCTTGATTCCTTGAAGAAGAGTGCGCTTTGTAACTTATGTCTGCCCGTTTGTTTGTGGGTGCTCCACGGAAGTGAAGCGTTGCTCGATGGATAGGTTGGCATAAAATGTTCGAAAAGTAAGGTTGTCGAACTATTTCCCATTATCAGTGACGAGTACACGCGGGTTTTCAAAACGACAAACAACATCATGCCAAAAGAATTCTTCACACTTCTTTTTGGTGATCGTAGCCAGAGCTTCGGCTTCTAACCACTTAGTAAAGTAATTGATTGCTACGATTATAAATTTGGGTTAAGCGGTGGCTAGAAGGAAAGGGCCCATGATGTCCATCCCCCACATAGCAAAAGATATTGGGCAGCTCAACACTGCCAAAGGACTTGGTGATTGCTTAGGGATTAAGGAGATGCCTTGACATGCATCACACTTTTTTGTGTAGTCGAAAGCATCGTGATGCATAGTCAACCAATAATATCCCTTTCAGAGGACTTTGTGCGCTAATGCCCGTCCTCCCCAGTGTTGGCCACAAATATCCTCATGGACCTCTCGGAGAGCGTAATTTACTTCGGACGGGGTGAGACATCAAAGGTAAGGAAGGGTAAAGGAGCGTTTGTATAGCACATCCTCTACTATGGCATACTGAGCCGAGCATAAAATAAAGCTCCTGGCTTGCTTTCGGTCGGCAGATAATGTGTCATCCTGAAGATAGGCCATGATAGGATCAATCCATGATGGCTCGTGTTCGACGTGCATTACTTCATGCGTAGTGATGCTCGGTTTGTGGAAGAGCTCCAAGTGGATTGTGCGGCCAAATTTCTTATGTATCAAGGGAGGCTAATCGTGAAAGCGCATCTGCGAAGGTATTGTCTTCCTGACTGACTTGTGTGATCTTGAAGAGAGTGAAAGTGTTTGCAAGCTCCTTCGCCTGGGGGGGTAGTCAGTCATTTGTGAGTCTCGTGCTTCATATTTCCCTAAGATTTGATTTACAATGAGTTGGGAATCACTGTAAGCATGAGGGGATTCTAAGCGCATGGCACGAGCTAAATGCATGCCCGCTATCAGGCCTTCGTATTCAGCTTCATTGTTTAAAGCAAGAAAATCGAAGCGAAGGGCATATTCTACGATGAGATCGTTTGGCCCGTTGAGAATCAATCCAGCTTCGCTTCCATTTGCATTTGACGATCCATCCACGAAAGATTCCAAGTAAATGCCTTGGCTTGGTCGGGAAGGAAAGGAAAGGTTCCTCTTCTTTAATTGGCAACGTACACTCGACAATGAAATCTGCTAATGCATGTCCTTTGATTAAAGGGTGAGGTTTGTTCTGGATGTCAACCTCTCCCAATTCTACAGACCAAGGCACAAGACAGCCAGATAAATCAGGTTTGTGAAATATCTATCTGAGTGGTTTGTCGGTGAGCATCACATTCAAATGAGACTGGAAGTAAGGTCGAAGCTTCCTTGCGGCGATCAAAAGAGCGCTAGTTTTTCTGTATTTGGGTATCGCAATTCAGCTCCTTGAAGGACCTTGCTCACATAGTAGATAGAAAGTTGCCGACCGTCCGGTTCTCGAACGAGGACAGCGCTAACGGCAGATTTTGCTATGGCCAAGTAAAGAAAGAGTTCTTCTCCTTCTATAGGTTTGGAAAGGAGCAGAGGTGATGTCAGGTACTCTTTCAATGCATCAAAGAAGGTTTGGCACTCGACTGTCCATTCAAAATTCTTGATATTCTTAAAGAATGGAAGGCAACGTTCAACTGATTTGGAAAGGAACCGGCTAAGAGCGGCTATTCGTCCTGTTAAGACTTGAATTTCCTTAACTCACCTTGGCGTGACCATTTCTTGGATGGCTCTGATCTTTTCGGGGTTAGCTTCGATTCCCCTTATGAAACCATAAATCCTATGAATTTACCAAACAACACTCTAAAAGCGCACTTGGTCCGGTTAAGGCGCATGCGATATTCATGAAGGAGATTAAAACATTCTCGAAGGCCAGCAATATTCTCTTCTACGCGGAGGCTTTTGACGAGCATGTCCTCAACATAGACCTCCATGTTTTTCCTTATGAGAGGTTTGAAAATCTTGTCAACTAGCCTCTGGTAGGTAGCGTCGGCATTTTTGAGTCCAAAAGGCATGACCTTTTAGCAAAAAAGGCCTTGATCTGTTATGAAGGCTGTCTTGGCTACATTGTCATCATGCATTCGAATCTAGTTGTAGCCGGAGAACTTATCCATGAAACTGAGCAATTCATGTCCTGATGTGGCATCGATCAATGTATCAATGCAGGGTAAAGGATAACTATCTTTAGGGCACGCTTTGTTCAGATCTGTGTAGTTGATGCATATCCTCCATTTGCCTATCCCGGGCTTTGGAACCATGACCACATTTGCTACCCACTCGGGTAGTCAATTTCTTTGATGAAGTCTGCTTCCAAGAGCTTGTCGACTTCCTTTTTGATGATCGTCTGTTGCTCTGATGCAAAAGGCCGCTTCTTTTATTTAACTGGCTTATGCTTGGGGTCTACTGAGAGTCGATGGACGATCATAGATGGGTCGATCACAGGCATATCTGCTGTACTCCATGCAAAAACATCCATATTAGATCGAAGGACAGAGATCAATTGATCACGAAGATTTGGCTCTAACGTGGAGCCAATCCATTACTGACGTTCATTATCACCTTCTATCAACGGTAGAGAGATAAGTGCCTCTACGGGTTAGGCACGCCTTGTTGCCTCCTCATCACGTTGATCGTCTATGAAGAGCGTCTCTTCAGTTTTGCAAGAAGCTATGTAACATCTTCGAGCCAAAGTCTGGTCCCTCTCACAAAACCAAGTCCTCTTGGTGTAAGGAATTCATGACGAGGTGGTAAGTTACGGCCACAGCTTACAATTTATTAAGGCATGTTTGTCCCAATATCCTGTTGTTTGACGACTTGACTTTAACTATGAGAACGTTGAGTGTCTGGGTGGCCTGAAGGGGTGTCTCTCCTACGACGTTGTGAGTAAAGTAATTCCCTTTACTAGTGCAGAAGCGCAGTGAAGCCATATAAGGGCGAGGATATCGGTTTTACTCGATCTTCCAAGATTCCCATTTGAAGGAATGCATCTTCGAAAATAATATCGGCCGAACTCCTGATATCAACCAAGATGCGCTTGACTTGATAAGTGTCTATACGAAGGGTAATGACGAGAGCATCATCGTGTGGTAAGATTACGAGCATAGGCTTTTCGGGAGGAGCTGGATAGCTCACCTGCACTTGGCTCTCCAGAAATGGTATTTATCACTGGTGGATCTTTTAGAGGTGCTTCCTCTGTCCTCCGTTGGTTTTCTTTTCTTCCATTATGTTGTCGATTATTCGTCTTGACAAATTGCTTGAGGTGCCCCTTGGTTAAGAGATTTTCGATCTCGTTGAAGTACCTTGCACTTTTCTGTCGTATGACCATGATCCTTATGGAAGTGACAGTACAGTTGAGTGTCTCTCTTCTCGGCCGGTCCCCTCATGAGCTTTGGCCTTTTGAGGATGTTTGGGCTTTTGATTTGGTTAAGGATGTGGTCACGAGAAGTGTTGAGAGAAATGAATGATTTGGGAGGATTGCTCGTGAACGTTTGGGTTCATCCAGAGCTCTCCCCTCTGGATGATCTCGTCTCTTCCGTCCTGCATTTGATTCTTCCTGCTGTGAGGTCGCTGAATCTTCTTCAGCCCAAAGAAATTTCTCCACCATATCAAGGAGATCATTCATGTTCTCTGGTGGGCATTTGTTTAATGAGAAGCGTAGGGGCGTTCCTGGCCTCACTCCCTTGGCCATTGTTGCGAATGTCACTCTTGGATCTAAGTGATCAATGAAAAGCTTCTCAGAATTAAAATGATCATAGTATGACATCAATGATTCCTTCGGTCCTTGGACTATGTGAAAGAGGGCTGAGGAATTCTTCCTCTGCACACGACTCGTCAGGAAATTGCTTCAGAAGGATTCGGCCAATTGAGCCTAGTAAGAGATGGAGCGAGGCACAAGGTGTTGGAACCGTACATGGCAGCTCCTTTTAGTGTCAGGAAATGCCCCGCACATGATCTAATTTGGGACCAGATGTAGGTTCATGCCCGAAGTAAAAGCGAGCCAAGCGTTCCATTAGGTCTCCTGTGTCGTCATATGACTCACATGGAGGCATTCTGAAATTTGGGGGAGTCAAGAAGAGATCGACTTCCACCGAGAATGGTTGCCCCACAATGACTGGAGCGTTTGAGTATCTTTCTACACAGTTGCCACCAGAATGAATGTAAGTGTTGGTGGAATGAGATTCATAGTAGCTCTCTTCGTGCCTCTTGAAGCGCAGATTGCGTCGTTCATCATCAGAATGTTCATCTTCAACTTGAATCAACTGTTGGTGGCAATTTGCTCTGTTAGGTATTTTAGGGTCGTTAGGTCCTTCAGGGAAAGTCAAAACGTTGATGAACTGACTGCCTTTGCACATCAGTTATGTGTTTTGCTTTTGAAGGCCTGGGCGGCTCTAGCAGCAAAGGTGGGTTTTCAATGGCGGATTGCAATTTCTCGATTGATCACTACATTTTTTGAATAGCAGCCAAAAGGTCAGCCTGGTTATCGATGGTTGGCGGGGTGACATTGGCTGTAGCAATTGTGGTTACCCCAACAGTAGGTGGTTCGAAAAGTCCAATAAGTTGGAGTGGAGTCGAGGCAGTGTTCGTGGGAGGTGGCGTTGCCATCGTGGCTATTGGGGCATCTGCCACACTGTTGTTGCGATTAGGCGGTTGAGAGGTGGCTCCACCGCGAACAAGGTCACAGAGCAGCATTGACGATGAACTCGACGCGATTGCTCCATCTTTGATTGACTTGCGAATTGGGATTTTCAGCCATGATCTATTCATGAATTTCGGTCTCAGGGATGGTGCCAAAATATTGAGGATGAAATACGAAACTCCTCTCATGAATAGACCTGCATAGCACAAACAACACCGGTGACTTGCCGGAAGGGTTTCCGACGTGGAATCTCTAATACTTAAGTCAGAAGATGCATAAAGTGAATTTAGTGTAATCTCATATTGAGTCACTTACCTTTCCTTATTCCCGTATTTTCCTTTTATAGAGCCTTCCCTAAGTGGTCAGTTATTTCACTTTATTCAAGGAGTTAACAGATTAATGTGAGGTTACTCTTATTAGTAGGCGGTTAATGCTATTAAGTAGGAGGTTACTGCCAAGGAGATTACGGGAAGGTAGGTGGTTACCACTTCCCACTTCCCACTCCTCCATGAACTGTGCGACAATTTTGATATCACTACCCATATTAATGCCGTATGCCAAGATAGCTGTTGGTAGAATTGCCAGCACTTAAGAAGCTTAATTAATGCAAAATTTCCACCTGCTGAAGTTATGGTTTGGTTAGCACCGATTCATTTGCCTTGGGCTACACAGTCTTCACCGGTAGCAAGACAGAAGATATGCTAGGATCAGCATCCACCTCTATTCCACAGTAGGTTCTTTTGCTTTAAGAAGATGATTTTCATTTTTCATTAGTTGTTTCGTACTCTCTCTCTCTCTCTCTCTCTCTCTCTCTCTAAGGTAACACAAATTATGTGTGGGCGTATACTTTTTTGGTGGCTTGGGAACTTACTTTTGGTGGTTTAGGCCTCGCGTGCAGTGGCCATGCAATGGAGTTAGACAGACCCGCAGCCGATCATACACGAGTCCAATGAGCCTGCAACGGGTTCGGTAGTGACATTGTGTGGAAGACATGACCTTCTTTGAATGAAGAGGTCAAACCTTTTGTGCAAGATGGACTTTTGGTTAATCCATAGCGGGGATTGAGCGACTAACTAACAAAGTTATCGACTCGTATTTTTACAGCAGCCAGTAACTATTGAGTAAGCATCATATCAAAGCTATGACTTTATAATGTTTTTGAAAACTTGTACATAAGAGGAACGTGACAATAATATTATACTCATTTTCTAACAACTTTTTTGATATAGATTGTTACTTAACATATAAATTATGTCTCAGTTTATATATAAATCGATGGATCCTTTTCCTTTTTATATGCTCTTTTCATTCATTCGTTCCAATTTTTTTAATTAGGTTTTAGGAAAGGATCGGAGGAACTCCATTGATTCAATCAAATTGATAACTTTGGAGAGAATGCAAAATGTCTAAAGATTACTCACGTGGTGTTTATGATTGGAATAGAAATTGCGTAACTTTTCATTATGCAAATCTTTAAAAGTATACAAAAATCATGAAATTGAGGAATTAATAGTTTAACACGGTTCCTTTGGCCGGAAAGCCTTTTGAAACATTTTATGCAAAACTATGTTTCCTTTTAGTACTTTGAAAACTTTTCAAAACATTTTTCAATTTATACCGAGAAAAATGTCTAATATTAATCCCTCTATGTCTCACACTTAATAACATTTACGTAATGTCTAATCTTAAACTTTGTCATAAGAGGCTACTAATTTTTTACTAGTACATTTTTTTGAGGGAATCGATAATTAATAACATTTACGTAATTAGCGAACACAATTTACTATGCCAATCCCAAATAAAAACAAGAGGACCGAAAACTGCAGCGATTATTAAAGTCGACTTTCAGAAACCGGCCCTATTGCAACGTAACTTTTCATTTTGTAATTTTAGACCCTAACGGAATAGTAACTTTTATCCCCTCATAAAGTTAATTAATCCAGCTTTTATTAGACCACTTGCCAGTTGCCAATAAATATTTTGTTCCGTAATAACAGCACAATCTGGTGGCGGATTCTGAAATTCGAAATCCGCCACGAATGAGGAGCCACGTCGTCGACAGTCACGTGGTACGGTGGGAGACCATACCCAGAGAGCTGATGATGCGGGCAGAGATTATCGCCGAGACTTCATCGGTCCACACACAGTCGTGGTTGTGGCCACACCACATCCGCGCGTCCCAATCGCTTTGTTAAAGATACATTCGCCCTTCCCGAAGCAATCCCCCCACTTCACCCAGCAAATCGCGTGGCACCCACGCACACCCCCCCCACTTTCATGATCCTAAAGTGACCGGTTGCAATATCTTTTCTTTAAATGAGTTTTATTGGGTTAATATCCGGATTATATTTTCAATCATTTTAGCCTTGCTTTGGTTACGGTAATTTAACATTTATGTATCTCTTTATTGGGTGTAGTTCAAATGCAAAAGAAATAACATTCAAATATCCTACAGACAATATCTACATGCATTTTGTTGCAATTCTATAAAATAAATAAGTTTTATTGGGTTGATATTTGAACTATACTTTAAATCATTTTAGCCTCACTTTAACATTAAAAATTTTCTCAAGTATCCTCATACTGTCACTCTAAGGACCCTTGTAGAGTTCATATTCCAACAATAAAGTTCAAATACCTCTTTCTAAAAATAACTTAGAAAGATACTGTTTACGTGTATATATATTAAATTTATCTAAACATTTATGAAAGTCAAATAGAGAAATTCAACTAAATGACTAGGTAACTTGCTTTTGATATGGCAGCTAATTTGACTTCTTTTTTTCTTTGTCATGACTAGGTAACGTGCTTTTAATATGGCAGCTAATTTGAGGGCTTTTTTTTTTGGAAAAGAAAGATAGAGCTATATTGGTAACGCCTTTGCTAGATCAAATACATAATATTTGGAGGTTGTTGGTTGTTAAAGGGTCATTACTATTAAATATTGCAAAAAAAAAAAAAACTATCGATACAAATGAAAAATTTTCACTGTCGTATATTGATACGTTTGAGCTCTTCATCGTTAAAGTCATTTGACGGCACATTTTTGGAAAGCACTCCATCTTTAGGACATGCTATTGTAGTCCTTCTACTTGACTCATAGACTTTGTATCGGACATGAGTTAGGATAATCTTATTTAGTTACTTTTATTAGCGGTGCCGTTTTTCTACCCAAAAACCAGAAATGCTCATTCGCGTCGGTGACACGGGCCCCACAAGCGCTTGGGATAAACACAGCCTCTCAAAGATTATCCCAGATTATTCGACCAGATAATCTCCACCACCCCCCCCCCCCCCGGCGCCCCCACCGTACACGTCAACGTCAAAATTCATTTGCACCTCACGTTGGCAGAACTATTAACAAGGACCAGATCGCTCCACGTAGGCGAATCAGAATCTCCGGACCATCAAAGCCTCCACGTAGGCGACACGTCATCCGCACAACCACAAACAAATATCTTTGGCACAAAACAGTACACCCTAACGACCTCTTCGCTCCCCCACGAGCCAACACCTGGCGCTCTTACCAACCATTCCCAGGCTCGGCAATTCTAGGTCTGGACGATTCGAAACTCGCAAACTTTAAAGACCATTTTGCCCTTACACCTATAGTCCCAGATTCTTGGTAATTCCGTTGATATAACGAGGAATTAAGGGCGGTTTTGTTGGACTGCTGCAAGTTGCCCCCTTTTCTTTTCTATATTTCTTTGCTCTTCTTCCTTTTCCTCCCCCTTTGGCCTGAACGGATTTTGATTTTGATTGTTATTGTCATTGTCATTGTCGAGAGACATGAAGAGGTGCGAGCTTTGTAAGTCACCGGCCAGGATCTACTGCGAGTCGGACGCGGCGAGCCTGTGCTGGGGGTGCGACGCCAAGGTTCACTCGGCCAACTTTCTCGTGGCGAGGCACGCGAGGACTCTGCTGTGCCACGTGTGCCAGGCTCCGACGGCGTGGAGCGCTGCCGGCCAGAAGCTCGGGCGGACGGTGTCCGTCTGCGAGCGTTGCGTCTGTGTTAGAGGTGGAATTAAAAATGGCGTAGCGGACGAAGAGAGCCAAGGAGGCAACGACGATGGAATTGATGCTGATGATGACTACGATGAGGAGGAAGACGAAGATGACGATAGCGCTGAGTCTGATGTAGATGAGGAGGAGGATGATGGAGAGAATCAGGTGGTGCCGTGGTCATCTACGACGCCGCCGCCGGCGGAAAGTTCGTCAAGCAGTGAAGAGTCGTCGAGCAGGCTCTGTAATGGCGATGAAGATGTTTCGTCGAAGCGAATGCATGAAAATGGTGCAGATCTTTCCTCCGATGTATGAATTTCTTTCCCGTCCCTTTATTGCTTGAATTCCTTCGATTTTCTTCTCTCTCGGATGTTACTAGATCCGATTCTTTCTTCTACTGTTTGTGTTTTTATTTTTTTTTTCAATTTTTCGGTTTTATTTGATGGGTGTTCGATTAGATCGTCCAATTGCTGACACAAATATCTAAGAATTTGTATCTGCCTGCTTATGTGGGAAGAAATGACGCATTGTACGATTTCATTTGACGGTGAGGAGCTGTTGTCTATTTTGCAGGATGATCTAGGCTGTTCATCTTCTCTAGGGAAAAACCGTACGCCGCCGCTGACGGCCGCGACTCGTTCCAGTGGTGAACCTGATACTGTAGACTCGTTGACCGTGAGGCCTTTGAAAATGAGAAGAATTGAAGCGACCGAGTCAACTAGGGCTCAGCATACAGCCGCTGGTTCAAGATCTACGGCGATCGCGGAATCACTTCAGAAATTACAACGGGACTGCCGGTGCAAGCGCGTCGGCGGCGATCGCCGGTATTTGTAGGCTGGGGGAGAGGATTCGAGAGCCGCGGTGATGTGGAGTCGTGCGAGAAATCGTAGCCTTTGGATCTGAGGTAGCGTTAACGTGTGATCTCTTGGTTGATCTCCTGCTGCTAACACTGCGAATAGTTGGTTAATTAACATGTCTTAGTTGGTAAGTATATTTTAGTAGTAGGAATCTTTTTGTGATTTTGGCTTGGTTTTCTTTCCTTCTGGATTACCCGCTCACGCTGTGAGGGGGTGAGCTTTCCTGAAAATGACAATATTGTGGAGTCAGATTTGTAATTATTCTCTGCAATTTCTATGCATGTTCCCCCCTGAAGTTTTGAAATATTTTCTTCGGAGCGATGCACCTTTCACAACTTTCATGATGTTAGGCGGTTTTGCGTCAACTTCGTTGCCAGAACGGATCTGGAAGGATTTCCAAGAAATTTTTCGATTTCTTCCAAAGTTAGCAAGAAAGATTTTTATGCGGAAAGATAATTTTTTTCAATGTACCCGGGCTAGATGTAAGGTTTGATCTTTTGACATAATGAAATCCGGAAAGATATAATGGATTGAGTTGGTTGAATTTTGATGTTAATTTATGATCCACGTCCACATTCATCGACCCAAATTATTTTTTCGTTGAATTTCACACGTTAGCTTCTTTTACTTTAGAAAGACCGATGCGTATAAGCACTACTTTTACTGTTCTCCTTGCAAGCGAATTTGCACTATTGGTGGTGGTGACCATCTAGACATCGGATGAGGGGGCTGATCGGATAGAGGGATTGTTGAGATAAGGGAGAATGGCTATTTTACAACAACTTTTTTAGCGGTCACGGTCCCCCAAGTGCGGAAGTGATAAGAATCAGACTATTTTCCGCAATTACACATGGTGACTTTGGTTTACTCAGATATTTTGCGATAGTTTGGGTTCCATGAACGAACAATTTGAGCCATCACATAATCAAAGCAATCACTCGCATAATCAAAATTGTTGAAAGACGGATCTCTATTTACACGCTATTTGCCAACTAATACCACTCGGTACTGCTAATTTGTAATGACAGAAGCGCAGATGAAACGGCCCTTGCTTAACTCTCTGAAACAAAACTGCAGCTGCCGCAGCAGTTGGTACAACAAACGGGGGGCCACTGCGCGACGTGTCTCTGCAACAAAGTGTGGTTGCCCCTGTTTTGCTCTTCGCCGTTTCTTTAGCGTGACGGTGGCCCCGTGCGTGTCACGCCCATAACCTCTGCCTCAGGGTCACAATCACGGCCAATGCATGCATTGCATCAGCCCCTTCCATTCTTCTGGCCTTGTGGAAGTCGTTGGAGCCTCTTGGAGCTTTGTGGTTGTGGCGCCACTCTAACCCCCATCCTCACGTTTTGTTTGCTGCTGCTGCTGCGGCGGCAGCACTCCATCTCTTTCATGGGGACACACATAACAAAAGTAATAATAATAAAAATATTTATTTAATAATAATAATAAACAAATAGAGTGACTAGTAAAGCTTGATAACGTTGGTCACTTGGTTGTCTCGCATGATATGCCAATTAGGGGGAATTGGCAGGCCACACGATCACAATAAACAAAAATCTTCTGCAGCTGCAGCTGCGGCACTTCATTGTTATTGTGAAAATAGATTTGAGTGGTTTGGGTTGTAGGCCAAGCTGCCTCTGGTAGCACATCCATTCAACGAGAACCCTCCTTGGTCCCCTCAAGTTTCCGTAAGAGCACCGTGTCCATCATTGATAAACATCTTTGTTTACACACTGGGGGTGCAGTAGTCTTAGAAACGTGAAAATGGTAGGTCACCATGAAATATTGGGCGATAATCAGATATTACTCTATACTTGACAAATTCTTTTAAAAAACATAAATTTAACCATAAAAGCTATGTCTCAAATAAAGTAATTTCAAAATCACACGCAGCAGCAGCAGCAGTGTTTTTTTAAGAGACTACGAGAAAAAGAAAGAAAAACACTTTGAGGTAAAAAAAATAATCATAATTAAAAAAAAAATTCTGAGAAACTACTTTAATAACAAAAAATAGTGCATTTCGGAGCACATGTCACCGAAAGTGAAGAAGATTTAAGGTTCACACGATTATTGCCCTAGGGGGGCCTAGTACAATTGTGTGTGAGGAGGGAGAACCATTGAAAGGGCATGGAATGAGGCGTATTGTATTGCCATGTGAAGAGATATTTTTGATATTTAATGAGTTTTTCCCTAGAAATATCAAGACGATGATGACCAGCACCTCACCTCTGGTTGCTACAAAAAATCAAAGATTAGTCCTCGTCTTCCATCACTCTTCGAATAAACAAAGCAACATGTTTGTGTGGCCAGCGATCACATCACGTTGGACACCATTGTGTGTGGGATACTCGAGTCCCTCCTTTGACATTGATATATTCATTCATTCGTCGCCTATGCTTACCATAATATATTTGAAGAATTAATAGAGAGCTTCATGTTTTAGGTTAGTCAATTATGAAGAATTGTTTTATTTCAAAGTGGGGATCCTTGTTGAGTTGGAACATGTTAATAATGGATAAAGTTTTTATTTTTATCGTAATATAAAAATTGTCGGTAAGTATAGTGTAACGATAAAAACTTATCGCTATAAATTTTAACGACAAGGACACAACATCTTTAATGATAATTATTTTTAACTAACCAGATCCTTATCCAGTTATCCGTTTCAAAAGCATGGTGGTAGTTGTGAGATACTCTGGTCATCCTAGATGCTAATTCATTAAAGGGCTAATTGCACATATGTCCCTGAGTTTTGGGGGTAATTACACGCGAGGACACAAAATTTTAAAATGTAACACTTATATCCATTGGCAAACGGAATACAAAAATACTTAACGGTTTTGACAAAAAGACCTGATTGCCCCTAACTTTTAAATAAATACTCACTTCTCCAAACTTTTTCTCCAGATCTGCCGCCCACTCCCTCACCCCACCCCACGCCGTCGGTAGCCCAAGCCCCCTCTCTCTCCCTCCGGTTGCAGAGCAGAATGAAGCTGAAGCCTACCTTTTGCTTCTGCCCCAAAGGTCCGGCCCTTTTACGGCTCGGATAATAGCAAGACCTCGGTGGGGAAGGGACTACCGTCGATGCCGGAGACAAAGGAATCACCGACGAAAGATCTGCCCAAAAAACCAAATGAAATCACGTCGGAAAAGGAAGAAAAAAAAAGGAAAAAAGAAAAGGGATAGACCGGGGAACTAAGAGAAGCAACGTCGCCGGCAATCGGTGACAGCCGAGACAACGGCAGATCAAAGAAGCCGATAAAACTGTCGGAAAAAACCATTACTGCACCTGAAAGCCACCGAAACCTCACCCACCCTCCCCCTTCCCCTTCCCCGTCGCCACAACGCCACACCTCCTACCGCAAAGATATTCGTCGTTGCTCAGTTGTGATGGTATCAGTCACGTTGCGATTTTGGACATTATAGATCTGGACAACCGGCTACTTTGCCATTGTTCTGATGGTAACAGAGGGCCAGTCACGGTGGTGATGGTGACGGCATCTTTGGTTTGCAAATTAGGGAAGGTCAAATAAGGGATGGTGATGGCATCACCGTGACTGGCATCTTTGCTTTGAGATGTGGACAATCAGTAAGGTGCCGTTGTTCTGATGGTTAGGCGCGGGCGACTTTGCTTTGCAAATTAGGGTTTTGAAACCCTAATTGGCAGATTGAAACCCTTTGAGAAATTGCAGATTGAGAAATTGCGGATTGAGAGTAGAGAACAAAGATAGAGAACAAATTAATTTTAGGCTTTTATAACCCTAATGTTGAAATTAAGGTTGAAATCTTAATTTAAAAATTTTAAAATATTTTGTATATAAAATACAAGGGGTAATATTGTCATTTTAAAAATACGTATTGCTGATATTATTAAAAAAATATACTTTTGGACGGAACCCTAACGGATGGACACAGCTGATATATTTTAAAAGTGTTTGGTCACGTAATATTACATTTTAAAATTTTATGTCCTTAACTGTAACTACATTCTAACCTCAGAGACATGAGTGTAATTAGCCCTTCATTCGTTAGTCGGAACAATGAGAGATCACACATCCTCCAACCAAAAAGGGTAATGACAGGGCAGTCCTATATCCATCCAGTATTATTATTCAAGAACACGTTAAAGGAAAAACAGCCACGTGGAGCGGTTCCTTGTGCACACTTGTGGTGGGAAATTGTTGATTGCATCCTGAGGGAAGAAAGGGGCGGCTTGATGAATGTGTGGTCAGAAACGGTGCATTTTTGCCTCTGCCAGTCTCCTCAACAACTGTGAAGGACACAGATATTATTATGTATGAGATGAGATGGGAAAGGGTGTGGGGGATGGGCCGTTGAAGTCATCTTTGGATTCTGACCTTGGCATTGCTGCTTTGATGTGTGACAGCCACTCGGCAATTCTTCTGCCTAATTTCTACCTGCAGCTGCAGCCAATGTGTACGCTCTACGTTACTCCATCCAAAGCTGTCAATCTCAGTGTTCCCCTCTCCTCTTCAATGTGTACCGTGTGGCTCTGGTGTAAAGAGAGGAGAGTACCTTGTAAGAAGGGTCCAAGAGAGTCCTTGTGGAAATACTTTCAATACTTCTAAAAGTTGTAGGTGGATTGTAGTCTAAAATATTGAGGAGCAATTGGAATCAGTCGATATTGAGGAGCAAACTTAAGAAAGAAGGAAACCCGAATGGACACCGGGCGTTCAGGGCTCAGTAGTTGCTTGGCGACTTTTTGTGTGGTTTCGTTTTCTTTTGGTCAAATTACATTACATAAAAGAAATAATACTCAAGTAAACTCCAGATAAATTATATTAGGAACTCCCAACACCACAGACGAAACTTGCATACAACACTAAAGTAGTAACAAAAATAAAATCAGACTCATACATAGCTGTAACTGAGATGAACCCCCCCCCCCCCCCCCACCCCAGTGCATGACAACAGCAAACTAAGACACGATAAAAATCTACATTTATCGTGCGAGTAAACACAAGGCACCCCCAATCAATAGACGTGAGATTCACAACTAGGCGTCTAGACATAAGCAAAAAACCAACAGACAACTCAGACGCCACTCCGCAAAAGGAGATAGGAAATGGTTCTGGTAAATAAATTGTAAACAAACGGAGAGAGACCAAAATTCAGAGTTACTGATTACAACCACCCAACCACACTCCAAGAGTAAAAAGATAACATGAATAATTTCACTCTTTATCATGGTATATATTTATGCTTTTATCAAAAACAAAAAAAAAAGATAAAATGAATAATTTGGACCAAAACATGCCGCTAGATATGACTATGACGCAAGCTCTGGATTTTCAGACAAACAAATAAAGAAAAATGAAAAGCTCTAGAGTTTTTCTAAGGGTGTGGCTCCATATGACTCTGATTCCGTGTGATGTTTCTTTTAGTCTCTCTTGTTGGATTTACGGTGGTATGATCCCAAGGTTGTGGCTTGTAGTTATGGTTTTGGGTCTAATTTCTTGGCGTTTATATCCTCCACAATAGAGTGACCAGCATTAAGCAGACTATTTGTGGTCCAAAATTCTATCGACATGTGTTGTGAATGATATGTAGTTACGAGACTCGTTTGGAGGGTGCTTTTTGGATTATCGCGACGTTGTTGTGTAATAGCTTTGGTAGGGGGAAAATGGAAAGAGAGCGTGGGGGGAGGGGGAAGAAGAAAAGAAGTAGTATTTCGTTGTACTTTCATATTTTTGGGATCCATCAAGACTAGATGTTATTTGTATGTTTATTAGGTTAGATCACTAGTAGGTAGGAAGAGCTTCAAAACCTTCAAGTTGATTTTCATCGAGGGTTCTGAAAAGTAGTTTAATCCAAAAGTGCAAGTTATATTATGCACAAGGATACTCCTACTCTTATAACTGGTTCTCTCTGATTGTTAATATAATATTTTTACTGCCAACCAAAAAATAATAACAACAACATTGTAAACCGTCTGAGATCATTTTGAATATAGTTCTGGCTCTCGCAGGGTTCGCCAAGTCTGTAATCATTGGCCCGTTCTGACCCCCTCTCGTTCCTAATCTCTTGCCTTATTATTGGATTCGGATGTGCTTAAGCCACGGATTAGTGGATCTTTTACTGAGACTCCTCATCTCTCCTATTACCATACAAAGCCAGCAATAGACTTTTCAGTCTGACGTTTTGGTGGGATCGTCTCAAAGGATTGCCGATGCTGGAAAAGCTAAGGGAGCCTCCTGAGAATCCCTTAAGCACCCCGTTTTTTAAGTTGATTAGAAAAGTTTATATTAATAATAAGAGATTGTGTTCTTATTTATAAGAGTAGCTAGATTACTTTTTAAGAAAGCCAAGATACTGAAAAATTGCTACAGAAATCATATCGAAAGAAACTAAAATAAGTCTTGGAGTCTCTCTTTTAATACACACTAGAACCAACCATGCTGGAACGCCCATGGGAAATGGTTAAAGACAACTTCGATTGTTGCAAAAGGGAAGGAATTCTGGGCAGGATCAAGGATTAAGACACTGCATAGACAGCAGGGGACAGACAGACAAGTGTCCCCTGCGTTGCCCCTTCTTTACTTCAGCACGCCATCTGATTTCTTCCGAAGGTCCAGATTAACTAGGGAAATGATGTCCTATGCTGAAGGGTGATCCCCTGCTTTGACGTGCCTCTCCAACACAGTATTCGAGAAAGTCCTCTCTTAGAAGGAAAATGCTACGTCGTATACACAGTAACAAACTACGTAGAGAGCTCACACCGGCAGCATGCCTCTCCCCCGGTTATACCGCTTTGGCACCACAAGGCTTTTCAGGGAAGTAATTATGCCGGTCAGTAATCGCCATTAGCGATCACCAAACACACAGCTATGCGTGCATTTATATAATACATAAGGGCTGATCCATATCTAACGCTAGAATTATCGAGCTTCCCGTCTAACCGCTACTAAGAGTAGCGGTTAGACTTGCTCTTCCCAACCCCCAACACCACATAGACCCCACTTCCCGCTCAAAAAAAGAAGATGAGCGCACGAATATGTCCTCATATTTGCGCCGGTCTCACTTGCGCTCTCTCCAACATCTCAAATCCAATGTCATACCTTGTATATTTGCGCTGGTCTCACTTGCGCTCTCTCTATCTATCTCATATCCAATGTCATACCTCGTTTCAACAATAGTAAGCAAAAGTTACTCATGCATGGCCTTCTTTGCATGCTCGAGCACCAAAGCAAATGCATAGATTGGACCAGAGATAAAGAGTGGATCTGCAGCGTTCCAAAAGGGCCTTGTTCTTCGGAAGATTATCTTGCATCTGGCAAGAACCGCTTTCATCTCTGCTTGACCCGAAATGAACTGGGTCAACAGGAGTACCTGAGAATCCACTTGGCCAAGATGAGAGATCTGTGCAACACCACCAACAAAACGTTGGAATTACTTGACAACTGCTCAACAACCGAAAGTAACCCGACATTTTCATTAAGTACATTAAATCTAACAAATGCTCTCCATCTCAGCAATCGAACACATGCCCAAGGTTCTATTTCTATTCTTAATAGGACTTCCGTTTTGCCCAAAAGTTCAGTTCCTAAAGGCTTCATTTGAGAAGGCCTGTAACTCTATATATCAGTAAAGAACTCGTTCACTGCTGCAATAACCCTATACCAGAGAGCATGCATATTTTTAACTTTATTTTAAGAGAAAAACTTGTCCTAGGAGGGTTTTGAAGAGTCCTTTCACCATCACCACTATGGATCCTATGGTAGACATCTACTGTTGATCATCAACTTGGTTGTTATATCCCTCGTCATTGAGCTTCCCAAATGCGGTAATCTAAAGTATTACATCAAGCCTAAAATATATAGATGAAACTAAAACTATGTAAAGCGATTACTTAGTAAAAGCACATAAAATCAAACCTAATTACTCTAGAAAAAACCTGAAAACGGGTAATGGGCCCAGGCTTGCACCTTTGCTTATCGCAAACATGAGGCATGTTCCATGGTCTCCAACCCATGATCCCCAAAAGGGTAACTATTGTCTAATAAGGATAAAGCAAAGACATAAAACCCGAATATTGTAGCATGTATTTTACACTGTAATGCATATATGCAACAGCCTATGCACCAAAGGCCAAAACTTGTCGCGGAAGCCTTGTGCACTGGACCGCCTTTTCTCGTCATGGCTTATTGAATCCAGAAAAATGATTTCACCTTATATTAGAAAAACACTTCAACAAAATTTTCACAATTACCATGTAAAGAAGTGAAAAATCCTTAACTATAGGGAAGAGAATATCATCCAGTTAAAAAGAGAAGAACAAAAACCAGAGGGTTGAAGCTAAGGCCTAGTAGGATCAACCTCAGGGTCCTCTGACCAAACCCCATCCAACGGGAAATATAATTGTGCTTCGTACATTCATCCAAAAAGATAAAGCGCAATTGCACTCAACATTTCCTGAGATGAAGCTATCATAAGTCAACATTTCACAACAGACTAATGGGTTTACCACACAGTTGCTCCAACTCGCTTTCCAAAACTCTCAGTAGATTTGCTTTGTTCCGCCTATATATCCAAGTTTGAGCATCTCGATCCCAATCAAACCTGGACGGACCGCTGTATAAACAACATTCAATTTTAGACATGCAAACAGATGTCAGGACAAGAAAAGAAAAGAAAATAATGCAATCCGTTCTGCACCGCTGATCCATTGATCAGCACAAGATTTTGCTAATCAGAATGATGACGAAAGAAAACAAATGTTCCTGAACCCCCACGTCAAACAAGGAACAAAGAAATGGAGGAGAGTGATGCAGATTCGGTTTACGTGCCCTTGGGGAGTGATGGTGAAGAAGAGGAGATGATAAGCTGATAACGAATAAAATGATAAAGCCTTCAAGCATTACACCACTGGAGAGAGAGTCTACCAAGAAACTAAAGCTGGATACTATCAGACATGTTGTCAACTACAAAAACCCATTGTAAAAATCATGTACTTTTAAGTTCCTTGCATAGTGAGACAGGTCATTTGAGCATGCCCCTCAAAATATGAAGTAACAAATTTTACTGCTTGTAGATATTACGAATGCTAAATTTCATATGGAAAGCTCACTTCATTTTCATTTCTTAAGTTTCGTAGAATAGGATTAGAATGACATGAACCGACTCGGATACACGTTCCATCGTTGCACCGCAGGATTAAAGTAGGGCTGTATGCAAATATCCAAGTGACTAGGTGAGGATGGTTTCTCTCTTAGTCTAGACTTTCCTCTCCATTTCACACCACCGCCCAGCCCCCCCACCCCCCCCCCCCCCCCCCCAAGACCCCAACCCACGCACCCAAAGGAAAGAAGAAAAACAATAAACCTCAAGGGTCGGCTTTTGGTCACTGATTTTTCAGAAGGCAAAGATTGATGCATCTGAGGTGGCAAAGAGAGTTTTGAGAAGCTTCAATAATCATTGTGCTGCTTTAGTTCCGACCAACAATAACTCCAATGTTTCGAAGGGTTGGAATTGCCCTCCACCCTCATGGTTCAAGATCAATTTTGATGCGGCGGTCCGAGACAACAAGTCTATCCAAGCGGTCATTATATCGAATCATCTTGGAGTGATTATTGCAGCGCATGCTCAATCATCAACGATTACGGAACCGGAACATGCTGAAGCCTGGCTGCTCTTTCAGCTATAGAGCTGGCTTTGCAATACAAATGCACTCACATCATCTTCGAGGGAGATGCCTAGAATGTTATCAACTGGTTTAATGATTTTGAGGCTTCACCGAGCTGGAGATGCCATGCTACTATTGCAGACGCAAGAGGAAAGTTGAAACTGTTTCCATGCTGGAGCTTTGTAAAAGTTGATAGATATGCAAATAGGATGGCCCATTCTTTGGCCAAATGGGCAGCCTTTAACCATTTTGTTGGTATAGTTCCTGCATCATCCATCCACCATATCCTTTTGTTAATGGATGATGAGGGGAACTAATCTTTTGCTGTAGGCTCTCCGAGCGTTTCTCTTCATGTTATGAACTTGCTTAAAAAAAAAAAAAAAACATGCACTCTCCTTAACGCTTACATGAAACCACCAAGAAATAAGAAAAGGTCCGAATTCCAATTAATCAGTTTCACTCCTACCACACACCACCATGAGCCGCCAACAGGACCACCATCAATTTCCTGAGCCACCCTCTCTAATTAAACAAGCTCCTCCCACGGACTTGCAAATACCGTGTATTCCAAACACCCCATCCATCACTAGTTCCTGTCACTATCCCAGCATCAATTATCAGCTTTGCCAATTCCCTCCAAAATGGTATAAAATTATCCATTCCCGCTAGGACTGGATATAGAGCCCGAGTAATAGAGGAACCCTCTCACTGCACCTCTGGGAAGGTTGGTGGGGCAAGCAAATGTGTAGAGGTGAAAATAGCAACAAAAGGGGCAGTAATGTTCCCCCCCGCTGGTTATGTCGTCTATTTTATACATGGTTTCACATTTATGATATATTATAGATGCATTCAAAGTACTGAGGCCATAGTTGTTAGCATTAAAATATTTGATTGAAATGTAAAACGATTTGGAATTGTGACTGAATCAAAGATGGTCCTGAGTAGTGTGTATTGTAGTACAATTAACTAAAATATGCTTTAATTCTCTTTTTCACAAAACCAAGGTAATGGAACCTCCCTCCCTCCCCCTCTCTCTCCCTCCCTCCCTCTACACACACACACGCGCACACATACATATATGTAGATGTAAATACTTGTATATACCTCTCTCTATATTTATTGACCAATCTCTACTGTTTCAATTATTCCCTATAGCCTGATAAATTATTTTCTGTTCCTTTATGGTTGAGAAAATTAAATCCTGTTGACTTGCTTAATTGCTAGAAAGATTGTTTGGAAATTCTTTTATGTTTATGGAAAACCAGGAGCTGTGCAAGAGCTCCTACTACGTCATTTGAACCCAGCTAAAATTCACTCTTCGGTACTTTCTCTAGTCTATATTTTTCTCTCCCACTCTTTCTGCACATTGCCGCCAATCACCATGACTGCCTGCCGAAGGAAGAGCTGACGATCTTAAAGTAGCTGGCTATTGCAATAGTATATTAGAAATCGGATTTCAGATCAAAGGGAGACTTTTGTCATATACTCATATCTAACATAGGTGAACATATCTATGTTTAGCCAGCTCTTGAATCAGTAAATACAATCTCTATTAACGCCATATATTACCCATCTCCATAATCTCCAGGGATGTAAACCCTATGGTTTCTTCCCCTTGTCTCTGGAAATCATAGATTGAAATAATGGAACTGTAGTTTGTAAGTCAATGAAAGGAAATGGAACTGTGGTGGTGGTGGTGGTGGCAGTTACTTGATTTTAGATTTGGCTTCGATTGGTTGAAAACTACGTGGCGACCAAATGCCTTATGCTTGGGATTTTGCCCGGAGTCAGTCTTGGTGGTCGAAGGGAAGAGCAAGAAGAGGAAGTTGCTAGGAATATGGGTCCGTCGCAGAGAAGATGATGAGGATAGAGAAAAAGAATCATCCACGCAACTTACCTCTCAGTCCTCACCTAAAGCATTGGAAAACCCACTATAAGGGGTGTTATAGTAAAATTTCCTATTGAGAAGGTAAAATAGGCTGTACAATTGTGCAGCTCCGGTTTCCCTATGCATGTACGAAGATACTTTCTGGTTAAAATATTAGTTTCGCAAGAGAAATAACACACACGTCGAGTATGTTAAATAGACCTTGTTCTGCTTCAGTTTCCAATATCTGTTGCTCTTCACATGTACATGTACTACATGCTATTCTTGAAGAACTCAAAACGAATCTTACGGTTCTCAATTTGCCGATTCACGACTCACAAAACTTGGATGTGAACTCCAGATTTGAATCTCGACGACAAGTATGTTTGAGGCTAACAATTTTCATCGTACTTTCTCATTAACTGAGGGTAAGTATCTGTTTTAGACAATTAAAACGAATGAAATCACATTTCTCGCAGATTATCAAAATGACTGCTAGTACACGGACTCAGACCACAAAGACGTCTGGGAGAGGCTGTTTTCACATTTCAAAACCGTGGTCAAAATAATGCCTTTGCTACAGAGCTCCTCTTATGACTGATGGAAAATACAATGAATTAAATCATCCAAGTATCAACCACAATGTTTGCGGAACTAATTCAAGAAGGGATTGTATTGAAAAACACCATCTCCGCATCAAGATTGAATAAATGCCACTAAGGATGGGGAAGACAAGAAAAATAAAATGATTTCTTGTGAATTCAAACGTGTTTTCCTTAAGATCCCATTTTCGAAACGGCCAGGTCCATTAAGCACGTCTAAGTTTCTCTTTCCAAACATAACCTCTGTACTTGATATCAAGGCTGACTGTCATTAAGAAATTGTTGCCAATTTTGCTACGATGTTTTTCAGGAACTCAAGATAAATAACGAGATGCAGCACATGTAATTTAATAGTGTTCTTTTCTTGGGAAAACATAGCGATAAAAATGCCTATTAGGAACTTATGCATCACATTTATAGGGGCTGAGCTGTGGTAAAAACTCAATACCCTCCCTCTGAATAGGACTATATCCATTAGGGCCCCAATATTTTTGGCCACAAAAGAAAACTTTGGTATATACTCTGCTTTGAAGCCAAACAGAATATTTGTATTTCTGTCCTCTCCTAGATCCATCAAATTTCAGGCATACTTACCAAAGGTCAATTTGGCACCTGCCCTGGATTGAAAATTCCATCCCCATTCAATAGACTATGTTCTACATTTTGAGAATTACATACTGAGGGGAAGTGAACAACTCGTTTAGTATGAAAGTAGTACCTCACAGGCGAAGACATCCAGATTTGCCTGTTTGGGGTTTGTTTGTTCACCACGAAAGTTCCCAAAGCCCCAAGCTTCAAAGTTAAAACCTCGTTCTGTCATTGCAAACGAGAGGTATTAGAACATGCATTTAACTGCGGAACCGCACACCTAAACAATGATCAAGTGTTCTCACCCCATAGTCAATGTCAAAACCATCGATGTCAATAGAATCTGCATACTCCTATACAACGAATAAGGAAAAAGAAACAGGAAAAATTAGACTACATTAGCACATAATTACATTCATAAAGAGCATGCAAACAATAGGAAGAGCCAATTTTGTTCACTAAAACTTCTGCCTATATATAAGTTCTTAATCGACCATCAACCTATATCCCGATTCATAGACTAGAAACATAATACATCAACATCACTTCCAGCATGGTACACTCTCATAACCATATTGGCTCTCAAAATGGAATCAAATATTGAAAAATGGAGTGGGATATTGGGGCCAACAATGTCCGTGTATGTCCAATCTCCAAAACTCAAGTATCCAAGTCAAAGAAAGGCATAAGACTCAGTTTCGTCTGAAGAGTCAAAACAGAACATTCTTAACTACTTACCTCAATCTTCTCTAGCAGGTCATGAATGGTGGAATCGGCCAGCCTGTGAAACTCATCCTCCTGCAGTAACGAACTGTATACACATTACTCATTAGCATATTCAATACACTTCACAAAACTCCATTTAATTTCTACACTCAACAAGATTTAAATCCACTTTATCTTATAAAAACATTTTTTATTGACTTAGTGCACTATCTTCTAATCGTTTGTCCCCTTCTGACTTTCGGCCATATTCGTTAAATAAAACCTAAAACGTTGACTTTACTCGGGGCTTTTAGCCCGAGTTTGCCTAGTCAAAACGCTACTTGTTTTATTTCAATTCAATACTTGGATCTTCCTAAGTCCTAAAAATTGAGAAACGGAGCACTACAACACATAGTAGCACACAGTTACATTATCTACGGTTAATAAAAAAAAACCTACCCAAACCAAACGAGATGCAGTGAAATCAAAGTACATAATAGCGACAGTTATTCACCAAAACGGAAAGGTAAACTTTCCAAGTGACTTTTAACGTACCGGTAATCGATAGGGGCTGGGCCTTGGGAGTGGTCGTCGTTACCGGGGTAGGAAGGGCGAGAGCAGAAATTTCGAGAAGGACTGGAAAGAGAAGGTTTGGGGACGCAATTGGAAGAATCTGGAAGGAAAGTAGAAGTAGAAGAAGCATAAGGGCATGGCCTGTATGCTGGAGAAGGAGCTTTTAGGGCTCTCGATAGTCTTTTGAGCAGTAACACTTTGGTAGACGAAGATGAAGAGGCCATTTTCCTTTCAGCTTTCTTCTTATTTTCGGGGCCTTTTCAGCTTTCTTTTTACTTTCTTAAACATGTGTGGCACCGCGGTCGTAAACTAATTGTACTAATTTTTAGGCAAATAATCACCGACAGTTTATTTGTTTTGGCAAATTAAACTCTAATTTTCAGAACTGAATATTTAAAATTCTGACGTTAGTTAATCGAAACAATTAGATCCAAACTAACTATATTACCCGTGCTATGCACGGAAAAGAAGGAGATAGTTATTAATTATAAAATGGGAGAAAGGAGTTCATCGAGTGGGGTGGTTAGACTTCATGGGTTGGAATTTATTTTCTGGCCAATCATGATTTAACATCTAAATAGTTGTATTTTAAAATTTAAAAATTATAGAAAAATAGGATTAGAGATGTAACATCTAAGTAGTTGTATTTTAAAATTTTAAAATCTAGATTGCAAATAATTCCCTACAGATTATTATTTTTGGCAAATTAAAGTCTAAGTTTCAGAACTGAATATTTAAAACTTTGACGTTGGTAAATTGAAATAATTAGATCCAAATTCAATCCATCATTACAATTACGTGGATGACAATTTGCTTGTGGTATTAACATGACATTCTCATATGGGCGTTATTGTCATAAAAACAATTCCATTAAAGAGATAATAACAACAAACTCTTGAGGTTAGGGGTAATTATAATAAGTCTCATCGACTTTTAAAATGCTACATGTCATGTCAAAATCTTAATACTTGTAAGACAAACCTTTCCGTGATAGCATCTTTTATATTTTATATGTTTTTGCTTATATTAACATATTTTATTCTAAATAAATATCGATATATCAAGACTCATAGATTAAATTTTTTTCTCTTCATTTTCATGATTTTACATCATCAAAGAGAGCATCTTTGTGAGCAACTTTAATTGAGAGTGGGTATTCTCCAAGTCATCAATTCTATCATCTCTCTATTATACTCATTTTTTTTTCAAGAGGGTTTCTTTTTACGCAATTAATCTTTGTAAAAAGATTGTGATCAATGCTTGAGTTTCTCAAGTCTTGGGTGAGCTTTGTAAATTCAAAGCTTGTGCTTAGTGTGGGGAAATCACCGAGTGTTGTAAGGGTTTTGATCTTGACCCAGAAGAAGATTGTTGATAATGGATTCTAATGCTCTTGTAAGGGACTTCCTTGGAGAGATGGATGTAAGCTTGAGAGTAGTTTAAATCGAACTATTTAAATCTCATTGTCAAGTATCTCTAACTTAATTTCTTTACTTTTTGGTCTATAATTGCGTGAGATTGTGTAGTTAGCATCTTCATTGAAATATTACTTGATTTGATTGTGTTTAGTTTGGATTTCACATTAATTTTCAAAAACTCTATTCACCCTCTTCTGGGGTTATTTTATTGGTTTCATAAACTCTATTACTCTAGTGATTGTCTTCCAGTGCCTCTATCTCATGTTCCTCGTAAATGTTGGTTTCTTTTAGGTCATCACATGAAAAATAAGGGGATGAACTAAAGCCCAGCAAGTACGCATGCAATATGCCTAAAATAGATTTTTAGGGCTTGTGAAAACATGCTATGGGTTTTCAGTTCAAGATCAACTCACTTGTAACGAGATTAGCTACATTTTTATAAATATAGTGTATTTGATCTCAAAATGAAGCATGTAGCCAAAAAGGTTCATCGCACAATTATCACAGTTTAACACACTACTTCGCTATGTTGTGGTCAGCGTACATAGCCCCAGAATCCCATCTCGGGATAATTATCTCGTAGATGCAGGGGCGATCACTATAAACACAGTCCCATTGACCGGGGCCTGAAATTCAACTTTCTCGTGTTGGATATGGGGTACAACAACCAGTAAAAATTCCATCTCATTCAACATAAACTGGATGCAAAAACAACTAGGAATATAAGCAACACATGACAGCTCTGTTTTATTTTCTCGTCAAATAATAAAGACAAAAATGGTAGCATGTCAAAAGGATTTAAAATTTTTAATCGGCACAAATCATGTATACGTATACGCTATATTTCGTTCTACGTATATGTATACATATAGCGTATATGTAGGAACATGGTAGGAGTACTTACCTAAATTGCTCACCAGGTTCTGCACTTGGTCGAGTGCCGGTCCTAACCCTCGTCTATCAAAACCTAAGTGATAAATTACAAAAGTATTAATTCTTGACGCTCAAACGTGCATGCTCACTTAATTTTGCTTCCAAGTAAAGACAATTACCACAGAACTTATGTAAAATTATCAAAAACACCCTGACGACTAATATACCGATACGCACTCAAAAAAATAGCCTAAAACATCTTCTTAAGCCACTAAATGGGTATTTCGGATTAAAAAGTCCTTCGGGGATTTTTCGCTTGAAAATCCCTAACCTGATAATTAACTGAGTGTGCAGAAGCTGGGTTCGCTAAAAATAGCTATCGGCCCAAAAATGCACCAAGACTTTAGAGTCTGAAGCATCTCACCATTTTAAGGTCCTCACAAATTTTTTATGCAAAACTGCATTGGTTGTTACTTTTAAATTTACCGCTAAGTTTTTCACCGACCGCATCAACTAACCTTCTCTGCGGCCCTGGAAAAATCTAAAATTTTCTTGCATCGTAGATTTCTTAGAAATAACTAGGGTTTCTTCTTTACACTTTATCAGATTCTGCTTCAAAGTATTTTCATAAAATCACACAATGGAATGCTGGAAATTAAAGGGTTTTAGTGACACTTTTCGGTTCATTCTCTTCCTCACAGCCCTAATCCAATCCAATGTACATCGTTACTTCCCCCTCTACAAAACCCCAGACCCATTTACATACACCTAGTCATACTAGTATACACACACCAAACACCTACACACACTAAGCACCTAACATGCACTTTACACACACACAACACACCATAAACACTCACCATTTCACATACATTCGACCTAAACACACACATAAATACACTGCCATAACAGCCCTCAACCATGCCCTCCTACACACATTATTACACACACACATATGTCTCACACCAATACCCCACGCATGCCCATCTCCTTATTCACACTATTCTATACACCACTTCACATGCTTTACACCCCAAACACACACACAAATAGCAACGTTGCTTCTCTCTTCCCTTTTACCCCTTTCTCTCACGTAGCACACACTTTTTCTCACCCGCACACACTGCCTCCTCACGGCAGTCTCTCCCCTCCCCTTTCTCTTACCACACAGGCATACAAACACCCACACACTGCCTATTCACGATGGTCTCTCCCCTCGCTTTCCTTCTACACACACACCTACACAAACACCCATATGCACTATGGAGCACAGCTCTCACATGGTTGTCCTCGGGGCAGCCCCCTCTCCAACAAACCCACCATACACTCACATGAATACTCTCTTTCTAACGGAACATACATCACACACCAAACCAACACATTTGCTGCCCTCGACAGCCCCTCTCCCTTCTCCACGTCCTTACACACACAAACACACACATCAACACCTATACACATGCTACCACATGACAGCTTCTCATTTACCTAACCATGTCTATCAACACCCCTCACGGCACACCACCGATGCGCGGAAAACCCAGCCTCACAGCAATCATTACATACATCATTTCACACACATATTACACACAAAACACCTTAATCTATACACCCAAAATGTATTAGATTTGGAGAGAAATAGAGATCTTACAATTGGTTTGCCCTAACTACTCTTTTCCCCCTATCTCTTTCTCTCTATCTATAAGGTTTCACGTAAGAAGGCAGAGAAGAACTTCTAGATGGCAGACCAAGCCACTTTAAATATATGTACCCTAATCAGAAAGTACAACCCCGGCCCCCCTTTAGCCATTTTTCTCAAATTCACCCATAATTTTTTAATAATACCAAAAGATTTTTGTCGATAAAATAAAAGTTTCGAGTGTTACAACCCCACCAACCACACTTCCGCTAACAACCTACAAATCCTTGCGGACCACATTATTGCCACCACGTCCGCCACCATAACCAACTTGCAACTAACCCCCTGCCTCCACCAAGCTATAAACCTTACCTCAATCTTCGCCTAACATGTAGATCCACCACCACAAGCCACCCCAACAGTAGCCAACAGTTGCACCCACACACTATATCTATTCGCACCACCCATGCACCATCGAGCATTATCTAATCGCCTAATCCACCAGCCATAACCCACTATAACTTTGCTGCCACCATGGAGCATTGTCTAATTCCCCAACCCACTAGCTACTGTAAACCACAACTATGCCGCCACCAACAAATCTACAAACCCGTGCCAAATCTCATATAGTTATGAGACATCTTAAAATCTATTATTTAATCATATCCCATGATTATATTCAATAGGTTTGAGTGTAAATCAAAGTCAATTGATCATATATTATGATCAAAATGCAAAGTTTTTTCACGAATTCTTTGAATAGACCAATCCTTTGGTCTTATTCCTCTTCGAGCCTATGGTGGCAGTGGTTTGGGGGTAAGGAAGGGGCGATCCTGGTATGTGGGAGGCAACGACAGTTGACCAAAGATTAGAGAGAAAAAGAAGGCCAACAAGAAGATAGAGAGGAGAGAGGCCTATGGTGGCAGTCGTTTGGTTTATGGGAGGCGGCGACAGACGAATAGAGATCAGAGAGAAAAAGAGGGACAATAAGGGTTGAGAGAGAGAAAGAGAGGTAGACAGATAGAGAGACAGAGAGAACAAAAATAAAGTGCAGAGGTGGAAACATCTTGTAAATTTTCTAACCATTCCTCTAAGGGTTAGTTAAGTAATTTTTTTCTAAAAAAGATGGCATCTCAGCCATTTATTGTGCAGCATTGAAGGTTGAGATATGCTGGATAAATAAGCAAAATCCAATACTGAGTGTGGACAAATATATGTATATGTATATATATACACATACAAAAATATAGGAGCCCCCTGTGTGTGTGTGCGCGCGCGCGCCCATGCGCGTGTGCTCATGCGTGCATATACAACAACAAAAAATGTTTAAATTGCTAGTGGTGGCAGGAGGAGATGGTCGATGGTGCTATGTGTAGCGACAGAGGCAATAAGGGCTATATATGATCTTGGATGAAAAAAAGAGGATGATGATAAGGAAAAGAAAAGAGAGAGATAGATAATTTAGGGGAGAGGGGTAGATCTTGGAACACAAACATGCACTCACGGTGGTTTTGGGTCTTGAATGGCCACAACTGCGTATATCAGACACACATGGTTACAAATTTATGTTGTTATATGTTGATTAAATGGCTTCGTCGTTAGAGTAGGGAAATAGAAGTGAGAAAACCCCTATAGTGAAAGTGGCGGTGATTTGTCGTGCTCGTGAGGGAGGTTGAAGGGTTGCTTGTATACAGGGTTTTGGAGAAAGAAAGAACGACATAGAGGGAAAAAAAAGTGTCTATGTGTCTGTTTTCATGGTGGTGAGAGTGACAGTGATTTTTCGTGCTCGTGAGAGGGGTGAGAGGTTGTTTGTATATAGGGTTTTTTTTTATAGAATAAGAAAGGCACCGGCTCAAAAGAGTGTGTGTGTGTGTGTGTGGTTCTGGGTCTTAATCGATGGTGACAACAGTGGTGTGGTGGTGGTTGATGAGGCGTAGTAAATGGTAATTGTGAGGGGAGGGGGGATGAACAATTGCTCGGGGGGGGGGGGGGGGGGGCAAAGGGATTTTCACTTTGCTCTTCTTCTTCCTTAACATAGTGAAAAAATCCCCTACTGTCAGATACCCACTACCAAGGCACCTTCACCATCTTCAAAAGCACAGATTTCCATTTTCCAGTCACCGTCGTCGTTGTCATTGTCAATCCAACAACACCTTACAATCCAATCATGACCACCACCAACACACATCCTCTCCCCCTCCCCCCTCTCTCTCACCCCCCTCCCCCCTCTCTCTCTCTCTCACACACACACACACACAACTCTAGTAGACCTATGTAGTCATATTAGAATAATTTCCTAAATCCTAACTATTGTAACTACATTAGATCTTATAATATTGTCGTGTTGGTGTCGAGTAGTGATTGAGCACAATAAAGATAAACATAATGGGTCTAGTAAGTGAAGACAGTGATGGTGGCTTTGGTGGTTAGAAGGATGTATATCAGTTGTAAATGCCGAAGGGATGCGTGGTGGTGAATTTGTGAGGGGTGGCAATCACAACGACAATTAGGGTGGTGATCACAACGGTGGTTTGGAGTAGTCATCGAGCAGAGTGGAGACAGAGATTCTAAGTTTGATAGGTGGAGACATCGATGATGGGTTTGGTGGTTAGAGAAAAGAAGATCGGTTGTGGTTGTCGAAAGGTTGGGAGGTGGTGAATCACTTAGCAATCATGGCAGCTGGTTAAAAGACGACAGTAATTTTGGGTTCAGTGAAAATGGTGGTTGTTGTGACAGGCGATTTTTTCTTCTTAGGCTGATGACGATGATAATAGTGGTTCTTGTGGCCCTTGGGAGTGTGGTGGCTTTCAGTGATGTGGTGGACGAAAGGAAAGGAGTTGGTTGGCCAAATTGGTCGTAAGTAGTGAGCATGAGGTGGTGGTGGTAAAGCAAGAAAAAGAAACAAAAAAACAGAAAAGAAAGGAAACTGACATGTCTACTACTCAGAAAGAGAACACCCTTTTCGGTGTAATACTTATTTTGGTGTTACATAATTACGTACCTAGAATGTTGACATTTGGCATCCTTAGAAAATTTTTAAAAAGTCATATAGAATAAAAATTTTTAATAGTAAATAACTACCTATAAGAACATGTTTGGTTTTGCAGAATTTAAAATTTATTAGAAAATATTGTTTAATTAATTCTAAAGGCCAAGTTTAATAGTATAAAAAGAAAGTTATTATAACTAGTTTGAAATGAAAGAAACAGAAAACAAGTTTGACAAAAATCTATACTACTTATAAAAGTGTGGATGTATGTAAATCATTTTTTGAACAAGAATGCCCTTTGTATATCGATGAATCACTCAATTGTCATTCAAATGCATTTAATATACCTAAAATCTAGTTTTTCACACTCATAAAAGTTACAATTAATACGTAAATGTACTTTTCATGTCATTTATAACTTGATGCTTGGTATAGATTATGTTATGAAAGACCTTAATAAGCATAACAATTTATGTAATAATTTCAGCAATTTTTTTTAAATGACCATTAGTTTAATGGTTTTTGCTTTCCATAGATAAATCCGACACTCGTATTTTTTAACTGATAATTGCATCTGCCTTTTACGTTGGCAATGATACTTTGTTAATACACTTCAATAAAAAAATAAAAGGTAAAAAATTGGATATTTTTAGTCTCTTTCACTTTCTTGCGTTTGGTTAAGACCTGATAATATATGTATGTGCGTAGGGGTGTGTGTGTATGTGTGTCTGTAGTGGATGTACGGATTTTATTTCTTGGACAAAAATGCCCTTATACACTTATAAAAACTACATTAATGCCTTTCAAATGTTACCACATTGATAACCTCCGTCCTATCTCAAAACCCATTCACGTTCCCTCTTGCTGTAAACCGACTATATACACCTTCGTACATCTTCAATAATTCAAAATTTGTGACTCTTCATCTCCACCTCGTCAAGTGACTAGATGATTAACATTTGCACGTTATATAACTCAAATATAACTCCCAATAATTGGGGGACACCCGGCGAATCCCAGTCAAACTGGGAGATTTATGATTATCTTATCAGGATTCTAAAAGAGTCCTTAGGGATTGTGACGTGATCCTCGAGGATCCTAACGCGATCTTAGTGCATCTGGCCCACGCCCCAGTCCTACTAGGACTCTCCTCCTATAGCTATATAAAGGGGTCTAAACCCCTAGGTATAAGGAATTACACAATTCATGCTTTTTCAGAGTTACTATTCTGTAACTGCGCTCTGACTTAAGTATCGGAGAGTTCTCCGCCGGGAACCCCACCCTGCGGTCACTCATTTTCTGTCTTGTAGGTCATCGGTTCGGGCTCGGGTTCCGCAACGTACGCGAAGCATATTTTTAGCAGCAATAGATTGGCGCCATCCGTGGGACCAACCAGCCTAGCCGTTGACCTCAAGAAACCTGTACGATTGCATCGTGAATTGTTAGCGGCTATTTGTCGAAACTGTTACAGGATCGCCGCCACCACAGGTGTCAGATTCAATTGTTGTCGTAATCAGAAAAAAAATACTTTTGGGAGAGAACAAGCTGCCGACGGCACCAGGCAACCGACGGCCCGACTATCGTCAAACGGTCATGTCGTCATCAACGCAAAACCAAGAGGAAAAATACAGGGCGGTTCAAGACCGCCAAAGCCCGCCGTGGCAGCAACCTACACTGCCACACTGCCACAATCAAGCTGTTATCAACAAACGGTCGGACGATGGGTTGCCTTGCACTCAACCGCCAAACAACCCATCGCCGCCGCAAATCTCCAGTCCAATTGAAATCAAAAATCAACACAGATTCATCCATCGGAGTCACCCCATCATCGCCGTAACTACCGGCGCAACCACCTGAATCAAGATCCTCACCGGCGCAACCACTTCGATCTCCGGCTTCACAAATCGTCGGCGTGAAGTCGCCGGAGCAGATACAACGACAACCCAAAAAAAAAAGACGAAAGAAGAAGAGAGATTGTCGCCGATGTGCACCGGTTCTATACCGTCGCTGCCTCACCGCGCAATCCACCATGATTGGCAGTAACGACGCCTCTAGGCGACTGCTACTGTAATATCCTAAACTTCGGGAGCCGATTAAAATAACCATTCGGGCTCCGAAAAATAAACGGTCGCTAATTTTGAGCAATACTCGAGCATTAGAAGCTTGTGGAAGCTTAAAAGAATTTTTGGGCAAAAATTTGGGGGCATTTTTGTAATTTTGGAAAATCTTGGGGGTTAATTTGGAATTTTGAGAAAAATTGAAGGAGTGCCACCTCCTACTAGCTTAATGACTAAGCTAGGAAAAAAAAGAGAAGATAATTGAGAAGGGAAGGATAAGTTTAAAAAAAAAAGAAAAGCCAAAAGAGGAAACTTTCCTTTTCGGGAAAGTTGAAGAACAAAACACAGGGGAAGAACAGTGACTGGAGCAGAACGGAGCTTCTCAGTGAAGCGAAAAACCAGGGAAAAAGAAGGGGAAATTGAGCCGAATTTCAAGAGGTGAGTTACCCAGCTCGTAGTAGGCATGTTCTAATATTTGTTTACGGAGTCTAGGTGTGTTTTCGATCACTGTGGAGCATATGATTTGGCCATGAACATGGCTGGGCAGCCATGGTATGGTTCATATGCTTGAGTATTTTCGGATGAAGAATTGAGGTGAAACCTTGTTGGAATCGTGGACATGAGACCTAAAATAATAAAGTAAAACGAAACTAATTAGGGTTTCGTAATTGGTGGGAGTTCAGTGTGCGTGCGTGTGTGTTTCAGCGTGTTTTAGTGTGTGTTCTTCAATTGGATTAATGGGTTTGAATTCAATTGGTGTAATTGTGTAAATTGAAAGGGTTTAGGGCATTAATGTACAGTTTGTAATGAAATTTAGTGGTTAAAGTGCATAAAAGTGAGGAATTTAGGGGTGATTGAAGGAGGAATGTGCCCAGGTGTGCTTCGGCTGGAGGT
This sequence comes from Escallonia herrerae, assembly GCA_033070095.1. Lineage (NCBI taxonomy): Eukaryota > Viridiplantae > Streptophyta > Magnoliopsida > Escalloniales > Escalloniaceae > Escallonia > Escallonia herrerae. Next base: position 41,057 of record JAVXUP010001686.1, on the reverse strand, counting down.
TGAAGACGAAGTGTGTGTGTGTGTGTTTGAAGGTGATATAGTAGGTGTTTTGATCGTGAATAGTGACCGTAAGTGTCACTAAAGGTGGAACACTATTTGGATAGTTTTTCAATGAATTTTTATAAATCGTTTGAACCAAAATTTGGCAAAGTCCAAAATAGTAACCCCAGGTATTTTTTCGAGATGTACCCTCTGGAAAATTTTGGGAATTTTTGGCATTTGTGAAGGGCCCTAAATTAGGGTACTAATTGAAGAACTTTATCGATTTATTTAGCATATCAAACCAAGTTATTTTAACTTGAAAATTTTATGGAAACCCTATTTTATATATATGATTCATTATCCAAAATTTCGTACCATTCTGATGCCAGTAGGTATTTTTCGCAAAATTAGCCTTTTAGCGCTCGGTCCGGACACCGGTTCAGGATTTTCAGACGAAAATTTTATAAACTACTTTTTAGGCCAGAAATGACATAGGGATGCTTAAAATAGCGGTTTAAGATATTTTTGAGATTTTTTTGGTGCCGGAAACCCCCAGGGGTGTTTTGGTAATTTACCACCCCGAAGGGGTATTTTGGTAATTTTACCTATAAGAGATATTTTGAAGTAAATTTACATACGGTAAGATTATTTCAGTGACTTCGCTTATGGAAAAGTCATTTTGAGACTTAAAGTGTAACGGGGGGTATTTTGGTAATTTGTCACCCTGAAGGGGTATTTTGGTAATTTGACCTAAGAAAGGTATTTTGGCATAAATTTACATATGAAAAGTTTATTTCAGTGATTCTACTTACGGGAAGGCCGTTTGGATAATTTAAGTCCGAGAGGGGCATTTTGGTAATTTTACACCCTAGGGGCGTTTCAGTAATTTTACATACCCAGTGAGGGGAGGTTCATTTTGGGAGCATGTGTGAGTTCGTATTAAGTTATACTTCTATTCTGTAGGCTGTATTCTAATGATTCGATTATTCTGTTTAGGTTAAGGCTTAAAGACTTCCGGTTAGGATAATTTAGCTGCGAATCCAGGTAAGGGATTATATCTGAACCCTGGGTAAGGACTTGGTCCGAACCCTTATTTCGATTGCTCGTACTTGTAAGTACTCATTTGATTTACTTACGGCTAATGCCGAACTCTGAAATTTGTATGGCTATCAGCATGTTATTGCCCTGAAAACCCCAATATTGAACCTGAATCGATTGTTTGGAAATCTTTTGATGCTCGCCTGTTATTGTGGCCCGAGAAAATTTGATAATTATCTGTATCCACTCTCCCGAATTGTTGTGATTATATTCGATAATTATTCGCAGTCGTTTTGTTGTTTATCTGTGATTTTCTTCTGAAATTCTGATTTCTTCTGAAAAATCTGATTTCTTCTGAAAATCCCGAATGCTGACTTATGTCAGTATGATTATTGTTATGAGAAACCGAATTGATTTCGGGGATATGAGCTTATGCTAATGCTCATTGATATTGTGAATTTATGTGTTGGCCTGGGTACCTGTTTAGCGGGGAGGCGGTATAAGGCTGGTTGAATCCTGCATGAAACGCAGGCTAGTACCCAAGTGGACTAGTAATTATTTTAGTACATCATGCATGAGTACACTATATGAGCTTGCCGCAATGGCATTGCAATTGCCCAGGATCAACATTTGATTTTTGATTTTCTTTAGCTAGAATGATTTGCACTTGGGTTGAAAGCCCTTGACAAACATTCATTGTACTTAGCTAGAAGGATTTGTACTTGGGTTGAAATCCCCTGACAAACCTTAATCGTATTATCTGATTTGATTTCTGCTCGGATTGAAATCCCTTGAGCAAGGGAAATTTTCGTGGTACTTGGAAATGCGGATTTGAAAAGGATCTTTTATTGATCATTTTGGATCTGTTCTGATTGTTAATATGTATTTTGGTATCTATTTTTGATGAACTTTGCTCAGTTTGGGTAATTATTGAATTTTGATCGTTCGAAGTGTCTTGAAAATCATCGTTGGTTGGATTTTTCAGAGTCGTGTTATAATCTCTTTTGTTGTCCTTGTACGACCTTACTGGGCTCTCAAAAGCTCACCTTTCGTTTGGCTCCCTTCTGCAGGTGATGATCAAATATAGCATGTTCGGGAATGGGTTAGAGTCTGTGTGAGATCCCGATGAGCCCATCACTACTGTACAGGGAGACCCCTGCGTGGGTCAGTTTTGTCAACTCGTTCTATAAGAACTTGAGTTTGTAAAGAACCTAGATTTTAATAGTTCAAGTTTGAGTAGTTTTGTAATATATCGGATTAACTGTTTTGGAAGTATGTGTTAGTGAACAGGACTTGACAGGTTTTATGTGATCCGGTAGGTTAACGACCCGGGAGTTCGGGGCGGTAGAGCTCCGAATTTCGGGGGCGTTACAGCTACACCAGCTGACATCGTCGCTGCCACCGCAAGCGCCAATCGGCACAATCTCCAGAATCGAGCTGCCAAAGGGTGCCATCGTCACCGCCGACCGCAAGGGGATAGATGCAACGCACAGACGATAATGGCGCCACCTCGGCCACCTTTGCTATAGATCTGTGCCATCGCGGCCATAGGAAAAGCACCGTTGCCGTCGGGTCACTGCAGCGCCACTGCAAAATTTGGACGCCACCCGTTGGTTTAGATCCGAGCGCCGCGCCGCCTTTGGTATAGACCCAATCACGGGATCCTCTCTTAGGCCAGGTACGCGCCACCTACAGATCGGGATCGGCCTTGCCGACCACCACTGCCTGTCGAAGATGTGCACCGCCGCACTCTATTGAAACACATCACCACTTGAGTCACGGCACCGCAATGGCCACCGGCTCCTCCTACCCCTCCGATGACGCCGACTGAGACCTTGATGGACAGCGCCCCCGACGTCGCCGCCAGCAGTAGTTACCGAACCTACCATCACTGCCACGCCGTGGCGCTGCCGCCCCGTCTGGTGGTCCGATCTGCCTTCATTGCTGCCTTTTGTTCAAGAAAAAGAATAGGCAGATTCATCTAAGGCATCTTGCGGACTCAGCATTTATCTTGTGATATTTGGTCGCACAGTGACCCCGATCAGTGAAGCAAAGCACATTGTCAGCCTCTATTAATAAGCATCACTAATATGCCTGATGGACTTCACATACTCTATATCTACTGATCATTGGTGACATCTTACTCAGAAGGACTCCATGCCCTCTAGCTTTATATGATCGTCTAGTCAAGCAGGCAGATATGATCTTTTATATTGCTCTCGCAAGTTTTTCTTGCGGCCGACCCGATATATAGGCTGAAAAAGCCGTCTTTATATATCTACGCCTTCTCAAAGGCGGGGGCCTTTATATCTTATGATATCAGCAATATTATGGGCCTAATACCCTGTACCCTCTCAGACGGGGGGCTTCATAGCAGAGGCCATATTATGGGCTCAATGCCCCACGCCTTTTTATTGAACGCAATGACAACAAGTACTTGTTGCTTCGACCGAAACCCTCGAGGGTATTTGCATGAGCTCTGCGCTCTATCCGCCCCCAAGGGCGTGTACGACGAGAACTCTTAAGTTCCGTCAAACCCTCGAGGGTATTTGCATGAGGTCTGCGCTCCATCCGCCCCCGAGAGCAAGTACGATGAGAACTCTTAAGTTCTGTCAAACCCCCGAGGGTATTTGCATGAGCTCCACACTCTATCCGCCCCCGAGGGCGCGTACGACGATAACTCTTAAGTTCTGTCAAACCCCCGAGGGTATTTGCATGAGCTCCGAGCTCCATCCGCCCCTGAGGCCGCGTACGACAAGAATTCTTAAGTTATGTCAAACCCCCAAGGGTATTTGCAAGAGCTCCGTGCTCCATCCGCCCCCGAGGGCGCATACGACGAGAACTCTTAAGTTCCGTCAAACCCCCGTGGGTATATTCATGAGCTCCGCTCTCCATCTACCCCCGAGGGCCCGTATGATGAGAACTCTAAGTCCGTCAAACCCTCGAGGGTATATTCAAGAGCTTTGCGCTCCATCCACCCCCAAGGGCACGTATGATGAGAACTCTAAAGTTCCGTCAAACCCTCGAGGGTATATTCATCAGCTTTGCGCTCCGTCTGCCCCCGAGGGCACGTATGATGAGGACTTTAAGCTCCGTCAAACCTTAAGGGTGGTCCCTTGAGGGACGAACAACCCCAAGGTCAAGAAGATAAAGCTCGCCCCCGAGGGCGCGTACGATGAGAACTCTTAAGTTCCATCAAACCCCCAAGGGTATTTGCATGAGCTCCGCGCTTCATCCGCCCCCAAGGGAGCGTACGACGAGAACTCTTAAGTTTTGTCAAACCCCGAGGGTATATTCATGAGCTCCGCGCTCCATTCGCCCCCGAGGGCCCGTATGATGAGAACTCTAAGTTCCGTCAAACCCTCGAGGGTATATTCATGAGCTTTGTGCTCCATCCGCCCCCCCAGGGCACGCATGATGAGAACTCTAAAGTTCCGTCAAACCCTCGAGGGTATATTCATCAACTTTGTGCTCCGTCTACCCCCATGGGGCACGTATGATGAGGACTTTAAGTTCCATCAAACCTCAAGGGCGGTCCCTCGAGGGACAAACACCCCCAAAGGCAACAAGATAGAGCTCGAGTTCTATCTATACGGTTTAGCTACAGTTCTAACCCGTGAAACGGCAAAGGACTATGGGACTTCATCCCCCCACCATTCTTTGTCAATTCAAAACCCAGCCAAGCGTGAGTGCGAGGCTTCTTTGCCAGCTCTTAGCTGATGATAAGAGTTCGCGACAAAGTAAAATGCAAGATGATGTGGTCGGCTCGAGCTAAAGAACACACACTTGCACAAAATGAACACCCTCCAAAGGAGAGGTGACCCCTCGAGGGGACATTCAAACACTTAGCACATGCAACAACTTGCATGCACAGCTTTGTGTTAGGCTACCATGGGGCACAGCCTCTAAAGGATCTCGAGATCCCATGATTCATCTTCCTAAAGATGATTCTGAATAGCCTACTCAGGCGACATTCTAAGTCTTAGCTCTCGAGAGCTAGGTTTCTAGTGCCCTACTTGGGCAAAGTTCCAAGGCTTAAGCTCCCGCTTAGGTCAGAGCACATGGAGGAGAGAAATATTGTTACCCCTACAAGTGGATGGAGAATCCTTTACAAATCTGACCCGTGTCTCGAGACACCAAGTATAAACTTCCTCAGCCAAACATTTTGACTAAGGAAGTGGGGGGCTTATGATATAACTCAAATATAACTCCCAATAATTGGGGGACACCCGGCGAATCCTAGTCAAACTGGGAGATTTATGATTATCTTATCAGGATTCTAAAAGAGTCCTTAGGGATTGTGACGTGATTCTCGAGGATCCTAACATGATCTTAACACATTTGGCCCACGGCCCAGTCCTACGAGGACTCTCCTCCTACAGCTATATAAAGGGGTCTAACCCCCCAAGTATAAGGAATTACACAATTCATGCTTTTTCAGAGTTACTATTCTGTAACTGCGCTCTGACTTAAGCATCGGAGAGTTCTCCATCGGGAACCCCACCTGGCGGTCACTCGTTTTCTGTCTTGCAAGTCATCGGTTCGGGCTCGGGTTCCGCAACGTACGCGAAGCATATTTTTAGCAGTAACAGCACGTGTTGTTCAAAGTTTGTTTAGAGGTAAATTAGTTTTATGTTCTAGCCCTTGATTGCTTAATACTCAATGCTAATTGATATCCTTCAACGTACGCGAAGCATATTTTTAGCAGTAACAGCACGTGTTGTTCAAAGTTTGTTTAGAGGTAAATTAGTTTTATGTTCTAGCCCTTGATTGCTTAATACTCAATGCTAATTGATATCCTTCAACGTTTGTAAGTTCCAAACGGGTTTTGATTTGTGAGTTTATCTAGATTCGAGCTCTATAGAGGTAAGCTTCCTAATCTCTTATGCTCTTTAAAAATTTTGACTTTTTTTTAGGATGAGGTTTGATAACTCTAGGCTCTAGTTTAGGTGTCAGCTTTCAATGTAGGCATCAAAATATTATCAGCACCAAGATTCTATAGATAATTTACGGGAGAAAAAAGTGGTCTAGACAAAATAGTGAGAGCTAAACCTTTACTTTTCAAGATTGGGCATTTTGTTCGGTGTTATCGATAGACAGTATAATTGACAAGTGTTATGTTTAAATCGTTAATAACTTTAAAAACATCTCATCTACTAGATTAAAGTTATCGAATGTGGAGCGAACAACCTTAACTCCTCCGAAACAAACTTATTAGGATATTCTTTTAAATTTGTGAACCTGTAAACTTTATTTAAGTATGTGTGTGGTTTGAATATTCTATTCTTGTATATGATGAGGTCACTTTTCATTTTCTATAAATTACGCCTTAGAGGTTTAACCAAAAAGAAATTAAAGTGAAGGAAAATCATTGCTAAAAGCCTAAATAAGATTAATAAGAGATAAAAGCATTTGTGAATAAAAAAAAATGAAGAAACCTATTCATAGCCACCCAAAAATAGCCATGGCCACTGAGAATAGCCTTCAAAGTTATATTTCAATCATTATTGTTGAGAAACTACCACACAATACCTTTTTAGCGACAAACATTGAAGTTGAAAAATACAACTCTCTATATCTTTAATAGATGTAACACTTTGGTATTAACAAAAACGTCCAACACGCTAGTTACATTAGAGCTGCAAGAATGCAAATATTCTATATCTAATACAAATGAAATATTTTTCTATTGGCCGATAAAACGAGGGAGGGGTTATCGAAAAAAGTTTGACCACTAGGCTTAGAAAGAGAAATTTTAGCCCTTGATCTCAAAAGGTGATTGTTTTATGCCTTGCTAGATTGTTGCATCAACTTATTTTTTGTTCCTAAATGTTATATACTTGGTTGTAAATTGTATTTGTTTATTGTTTTACTTAAAAAGCTATGTTAGAAGGTGACGTGGATGACACAAATCATCCATAAAATTATGATGATAGATTGATTTTGCGTGAAGTTGCTCTCACTCGGGGCTAGGACGAATAGCTCACTATCTCTTTTGTTTTTATCGGTAAAACTTTATATATTCCTTGAATTGATTGTTGTTTCCTAGTGATGGATCGTGGCTGGCTTGATGTGTTCCTAACGAGAGCGATTCCTTGATATGGCTTGATGGATGTACAATCAACATCAACTTTTCCTTTACAAGAATTTGTGGTCACGTATACGCATGCTCGCTTTACAGGAATTTGTGGTCACTTGAAAGTGAAACCCGGATTGTCTGGTGCTGGTTGGCATTCTCTTAATTATGGAATATACACATATAGTTTCCCTGTGCATGTACGTACGTCTTGGGTAGGTACGAGGTAGATATGTGTATCGCTTTTTATTCATTTTAATTCACGACTATTGGGCACAAGGCGTACTTTATTCTCACCTACAAGCAGGTACTATGTCAGAGTTTCACAAGACATTGTTAAAAGTTAAATGACGTCCGATCACTATGCATAGCAGTCGCTTCGCTGGTTAGACGGTTGAAGAAATTTGTTATTTAGATAGATGGGCTTTAGAAAGAACATCAATCCAAGTTTCAATCGTAGTACTATTTACCCACAATTTACTTATAGTGTATTCTATGATAAAAAAAAGCATTTATCCATATCAAATACTCCGTTTTTGCCACCAGATCACCTACAGTATACCCTATGTGCTTGGAGTTATTGTTCACCCTTTTTTTTTTTTTTGAAGCTAAAAAGAGTATACTTTGAATCTTTGGCTATTTATGCTTTTTTTTTTTAATCTTTTGAATTAAATTTTTTTTGGTACCTTTTTCTAAAGCTTTACATTTCATAAAACCAAGATAATCATACGACAAAGTTAAAGATAGATCGAGAGACTGCCATAAAAAAGCTTTCTATGGCAGAGCAATATAAAAATCTTGCCCTTTTTATTTATGGACAATTGAATACTAAGACAAAATGCTATTTACAGACAATAGATCAAATGACTAAAGAAAACATAGTAAGACGAATACTTTGTTTTCCATTTGGTACTCGTATTAAGACCGAACAGGACATAATTATCAGTTTTTTATTTCTTTTTTTGGAAATCAATAGAATTTATTGAATATTATTCTATGCACAAGCATGGATACTTGGCTTCAAAATTTTTTGATACTGTCAACCATGTCCACGGCGAGATTTTTTATTCCTAGTTTCACCTTTATTTTTCTTCTTCCTTCTTTTCTATTTTTTTGAGCAAAATATATCCTCTTACTCAACTGGTATTACGGCTTTCGGTGTTTGAGGAGAACTTTTGCAACACTAACTATCTTATGATATTGATATCTTAGGAAGGTTTGTCATGATTTAGCCCAAACAAAAACCCAAATTGTTTTTTCCTTAATGAGTAAATCACATGAAAATAAAATGGAAGTACAAAGCATTTAATTTCTTTTGTGAAACCACCACTAGCCAACATGAAGCCAACGCCTCATGACCCAAGACCAACACAACCTACCCTTTCATCTGCCACCACCTACAACCATCACAGTAAGTTTTTGCTGCCACACACCCTCATTGCAGTTACCGCCAGCGACACCACCCTCCAGTCATTATGCCACTTATCACCACCCATCCTTTCCACTGCCACCACCCATCATCACTACCACCTGCTACTGCTACCACCACCAACCACCATCATTACTGCCGCCACCTACCCTTCCAACACCATGACCATCACCACCTGCCACTGCCAACCCACCACTTGTCACCCCCACACCACCACCACCAACACCACCAGTCACCTACCACCTCATCCAATTTTTGCTGCCACCAAGCACCACCACCCGCCGCCCCCTCCTCCCATATGTTTGCCCATACCTACCAACAATTTATTCATTTCCTCCACCAACCCACAATTGAACCACCTTTTTTACAACACTTACCATATATACATGTTTTGATGTTCTAAAATTATTTTGAGAACACTTACCAAACAATATTAGTACAATAATATCATTTTCAAACCCAAATGCATAAATAATCATTTGAAAAAAAAAAGTAGTCAAATTGAAAAAGAAAATTGAAGATGTGTTGCCACAGGGCCCGGTCATTCATGAGTGAAGTTTTCTTTTTGTGGTTTCATCCCTTCAAAATAATGCGATCTTTAGAGAATGCATTTTGTCGTCACGGTTTGCCTAACACTAGTTGTCGTAATTGTCGTTTTTTCAAAGAAAAAGACATAAGAAATCGTCGTCAATCTTGCCATAAGTCGAGGGTAGTACGGTATCTACACTTTTAAAAACAATATTATTAAGCCTTTTCTGAAGTTCTTATTGTACCCTTTTTTTATTTCTCTAAATCATTTCTCCATCTCTGAAATAACAACAATTGTTATTTAAGTAACTTGTATATTAACTTTAAATCTAAATGCTTTGCTACTTTGTAGTCTCACTGTCACATCTATTTCAGTTCTATCTCATGTCTATTTATAACTTTAATTTCTAGACTACCTTCCGCTTTCTCACTTACATTTCAAAAATATCTATAAGTCCCTAATTCTTTACATCTCGGTAAAATAACTTCCTCTCACTTCTATCTCAAGCCTATCTATAACTTTCTACATACCCACGTCTATCTCACTACTAAATATATCTATTCCTTGATTCTTTTGCATCTCGGAAAAATAATTTCCTAACTCTTTTTTTTTTATATCTCCTTAGATCATCATTAATTACACACCATTGTTGATCTCATTAAGTGACTGCGTAGATTTGCCAACACTCACTAGAGATTTAGTTGATATTTGCATACATTTACATCGCTATCTTTTTCTTTGATATTAAAAATTAGGGTTAAATACCTCTATGTACTCCGAAAGTACACAAAAATCTCACATGAGGACACATCTTTTCAATTTTTACTTGTCACGGTCTAGATGTTCTAATTTGTCATTAGTAAGTTCTTTTGTTCAAATTGAAGAGTTAAGAATTTGAACGGAAGTATTTACTAATGACAAATTCGAACATCCAGATCCTAACGTATAAAAATTAAAAAGATAGATCCTCATATGAGAATTCCTTAAACTTTCAGAATACTCACGCGTATTTCATCCTAAAAGTTATTATACATTTTCAATGTTTATAATTTTCTTCCCGGAAAAGGTTTGCCAAAATTTGGTGTTTTGACACGCATCGCGTGGGCCTCAAAAAGTAATTACCACTTAAGCCTTCTTTCATGAAAATATATTAAGAAACAAATGTTAGAAGCAAAGAAATTGAAGCTAATGGAACGTAGTTTTTCTTATTCCTTGCTATACTTCCAGTTTTGTTTAGAGCTAGAATGTGAAACTAAACAATCGTATACCAAAGATTTGGAGGATTGATTTTGGAGTGGTCCAACCTAATTTAGACATTTTAAAAAAGGTTTTGTTGAAACTTGCATGTGTTAAATAGTAGCATAATTCATTTCATCAATGCCCTTGTTGGTCATTTACTCATATTAAAACTGTTTTCACCCTAACACTTTTTACAGCTTTCAACAAAAGTTTTTACAACTCTTCTCCGAGAGTTAGTAATTCTGCATTTATATGATTAAAACTGTTTTTGAATATTTTTTCTGGGGGTCTTTATTCTAAAAATTGTTTCTTAAAATCAATATCAAATAGGCTTTTAAAATTGAGAGCTTCTTCATAAGACTCAACTAACATGTCCCAAGAAAACTTGAGTCGTGATATACACGCGCGTGTGTAACTAAATTAATGCACCACATGTATGGCATTGTTAGAAGGTACAAGCACATTATGCAGGTAGACAACGACTTTATAGATAGGGGTAACACGGAATAGGATTGCATGGGTTACAGTAGGGTACTGTGATCCCAAATGAGAGAGAGGGAAGAAAGAGAGAGGGGGATGTAAACCATGGTTATTCTCTCTCTTCCCTCTCTCTCTCTCTCTTCCCCCTCTCTCATTTGGGATTACAGTACCCTTGCTATAACCATGAGTTACAGTAAGGGATCCTGATTCGGGTAACACGAATCTTATCTTATGTTGAGAAAGGCCAAAGTTCAGATTAGGTGGTTGATATATATTACCGTTCTAGTTTTGGTCAAATGTACTACATATATCATTTTAGTAGCACCTTATGGTTATAATCGAGACCTTTAGCAACAAATTGAGCTCAAAAAAGACTTTACTAGGACCACCCAATTATTCGAAAAGAATCTTAATGTTAAACTAAACCTGGAATAACTACATTTAAATGGTAAAACCACTTAAGTGACAGTTTTTGCACAACTGGACTTTTAATGTGGCCCAACCTTTAACTTATTATTATTATTTTTTGGCTAAGATTAAGACCTGCATTAACATGAAAGAAAAGGTTTACTCAAATAGTTAAAGTCTTAAAATATTACGTATCAAATGAAAAAGTGATGTCTAATGTTACATATACAGTAGCAAAAGATGTAAACAACATGAAGTGCGAGGGCCAAGAGTTACATTGAATATCAAACCATTCAAACCGATCCTAACCGTTCCAATCCGAATCATCTAAAATCTTAAAGGTTCATCTTCACATTTCTCAAACCGACCTCGGTTCGATTTGGTTCACGTTTGACTTTTTTAAAATCGATCAGAAAACCGAGTCGAACCAACCTATGATTTGTTAATTAATTTACTTTTGGTAACATTCATCAAAAATTTTCACATGCATAATCCTAAAGAAATCCAAATAAACAAAACCTTAAAAGTTAGAAGAAAAGAAAATAATGAGAGCAGTTATGACACAAAAATCTAGTGATCAAAGCTCTTGTTATTTACTTAATCTTTCGCATACATCAATAACAAACGTATAATTGAATTTTATTGCAATATAGATCAAGAATGATTCTTATGTCTTATGTTAGCACAAATACTTAAATATTGAATGCAATAAGATTATGTGTAATTTAATAAAAAATGATTTCAATTCTAAATGATGTTTAGATCCAATAGATGGTTTGCAAAGAGACAACTTTTTAAAATAGGCGCAAATCGATCCAAACTGATCAAACCAAACTGTTTAAATTGCTCAAATCAATGGTGTTCAGTTCGGTTCGATTTGGTTCGCTTCAATTCAAAGTTTTTCAAGACGAAGAGTAAAAGTTCGGTTTTGCGATTTGACCTCTAAATGAACCAAATCCAGCCGTGCCCGCCCTTAATTCTTTTTTTTTTTGGTTCGAAGGAAAGATAATATTACTAAAATATCCGATTACAGACGAGCATAATTAACTTCCTCGGCATCAAGCCGTAACAAAGACAAGAGTTCCACAGGGGTTGTTCTAAAATTTCGAAATCCTTCTCCTGGTTGGCTCCTAACCTAGCTAATTTGTCAGCACAGTTGTTTCCCTCTCTGAGGATGTGGGAGATCGAGGAGTTCGTCGCCTTCAGCAAAAATCTGCAATTCATGAGGAGATTATTGAGGATGCCCGGGATTATTGGTTTGGGTGATTAAATCTTTGGCAGTAGATGAGTCGGTCTCAATCATTGCCTCCCTGTAGCCTGCTTCCTTAATAAAAAAGAGAGCTTTAAGTATGCCATGGACTTCCACTTCAAGGGCACTGCATTGAGATAGTCTTCCGAAGAAACCTCCTTTCCAGTTGCCTTGGTCATCTCTGATTAGTCCCCCAAACCCACCTATGCTGTTATGTAGAGTACTTCTGTCTGTGTTAGCTTTGATTTTCCCTACACCAGGAAGCACCCAATGGATTAGTTTAGGGGACTTGGTTTTTGTGGCCATCTTCTTAGAGCAGGCTACCATAGATTCTCTAGCGTACTCCAGGGCAAATTTTCAAGCAATCTCATCATTGCTCACAATCCTTTCAATGCTCTCCTTGTTCCTGTCTTTCCAAATAGACCAGAGGATAGCAATAAACATATAAGACCAAGCAATACCACCAAAATTAATTTTGCCTTTGGTAACAAGATTATCTTTAAGCCATTCCGAAATACTTTGGTTAGACGCTTTCAATAAGAATTCAGGAGACATAAGCTTGCTCCACATTTTCTTGGCTTCGGGGCAGTTTCTAACAATATGGGCAGTGGTTTCAGCCCCACTCTTGCAGCATTGGCAGGAGTTATCATTAGTGAGGTTTCTGGACATCCTAAGGCAGTTAGATGGAAGTCTTTCCCAGAGGATGAGCCACAAAAGCATAATATTTTTTTGAGGGATTTGGAGTTTCCAAATCCATTTCCAGTCCATCCTATTCTCCTGGTCTTCCAATCCATTGGTTTTTCTAATGAAATTGTACGCACTGCAGACACTAAACCTACCTAAGGGGTTGGGATTCCAGGATGGTTGATCCTGTTTCCCTTGGTCAAACGGGAGGTGAAGATTTATAACGCTTTGGAGGGTCTCAGGGTTCACTAAAACCTTCAGGGAGTCTATACCCCAATTTCCATTTTTAATGACCTAGTTAACTCTTAGATCTACCTGCTCGGGGTCATGAAAATTTTCTTGGGGGGGCTTGACCACACCACCAGTCCTTCCAAAATCTGGTTTTACTCCCATTGTTAATAATCCACTTGGTCCCCTTAGATAGATACGGTAAGGTTTGAACAATGCTCTTCCAAACAGAGGACCCCCTATTGTTAGATGACCAGTCCGGGAAGCTTTTGTTTTTAATGTATTTATCATGGAGCACCTTAACCCACAGAAGTTGGTCATGATTAAGCAGTTTCCAACTTAGCTTGGCCAAATTCGCAAGGTTATTATATCGGGCTTGTCTAATGCCTAAGCCACCCCTACACTTAGATTGGCAAACATACTCCCAGTTAATGAGATGGATCTTCTTTCTGGTTTCAGTATCTCCCCAAAGGAAGGAACGGTTCAGCCTATCAAGTTTATCACACACAGCAATAGGAAGGGCTTGAACTTGCATACAGTAAGATGGGATAGTAGAGGTGACAGCCTGAATCAATGTATTCCTACCAGCTAAAGAGAGCAGCTTCGTCTTCCAGCCAGCAAGTTTACTTTGGACTTTATGAAGAGTTCTGTGATACAAAGACTTGGAGACTCTGCTATGAATCATGGGAAAACCAAGATATGTCCCAACACTATCAGTCAAAGGAATACCACTTCTCAGGCTAATATTGTGTGCCTTCATTTTAGGGAAATATCCTAGACTTTTTAAAATTGATGTTTTGCCCAGAAATTCTACAAAATTCATCTAAGATCTCCATGACCTTATTACACTCTTTGTCATTATCTTTGCAGAAGATGATAAGATCGTCAACATAAAAGAGATGTGAGATTAAAGGTCCCCCTCTAGAGGCTCTAAGACCAAGCCACGGTTTGTTTTTATTGCAAGCTTGGAACAGGTGAGAGAGATTTTCCATACATAGCACAAAATATAAGGGGAGAAGGGATCTCCTTGACGAATGCCCCTGCTAGGTATGAAAGGTTTGAGGGGTTTCCCATTCCAGAGCAGAGATAGAGATGCTCCAGTGATCATGTTCATTATTAGGTTTATCCATTTCCTAGGGAATTTGAAATCCTCAAGGGTTTCTTGGATGAAATCCCAATTAAGTCTCATAAGCCTTCTCAAGGTCAATTTTGAAAATAAGGCCTCCAGATTTTCCTTTCTTGTTTTTAAGGGTATGGATAATTTCCTGGGTGACAATGGCATTATCAATTGTGGATCTGCCAGGGACAAAACTGCTTTGCGCAAGGCTAATGAGCTTAACCAGGAGGGGCCTCAATCTATTAACTAGGAGTTTGAAAGGGCTTTGTAGGTCACATTTAGAAGGCTAATGGGTCTGAACTGAGTAATGCATTGGGGGTTATCAACCTTAAGAATTAGGGTGACAAAAGATTCATTGTTGATTTCAGGCATTATCTCAGTACAAAAGCAGTTTTTAATAAAATTGTTACAGGAAATACCCCATATATTCCAAAACTTCTGATAAAAAAGGTTGTTGATACCATCAGGTCCTGGGGCTTTAAGCCCTTTGATATTGAAAAAGGCATCTTTGATTTCTAAGTTACCCAGGGGGAGGGTTAAAGTTTTGGCATCACAGTCACTAATGACGAGGGAATGGGTACAAATGGTAGCTCTGCAGCGACTCTGAATGGGTTCAGAAAAAAGTTTAAGAAAATACTGGGTAATAAGGTCTTCAAGTTTCCCAGGTTCAGATATCCAGTTATTATCAAGGTTTTGGAGGGCAAGAATTTGATTTCTCTTTCTCCGAGCTAAGGTGGACACATGGTTAAATTTAGTATTGCGGTCCCCTTGGGCGTGCTAGTTAGATCTGGACTTTTGCCGCCAGGGGTTTCTTCTTGCTCAAGGGTTTGAAGATATTGGTGCCTGATATCTCTTTCAAGGCGAAGGTTGTGGGAACCATGGTCAGCTAAGGCTTTTTGCAGTCCCATTAGTCTAGCCCATAATCTACGTTTCCTTCTAAAAATATTTCCAAAAACTTCTTTATTCCATTTAAGCACAGAGGACTGAAAATGTTTAGTTTTGGTCAGGAGGGGGTGACTGTTATTCTACGCATTCGAAACTAGGGCCTCGAAATTGTCATGTTGCAACCAGGCCTCCTCTAATCTATTAGGTTTATTGATATGCAAAGCAGGATTTTTAAGAAGCATACCTGAACAGCTGACAATAAGGGCACAATGGTTAGAAGAAATGCGAGGAAGATTGCAGACCTGGGCCTCTGGGAAGATCAAGCACCATTCTGGAGTCGCCATCGCTCTATCCAGTATTTTTTGGACGTGTGCCCAACCCTGGCTCCTGTCTGTCCATGTCAGTTTGAGTCCAGTACATCCCAGATCCCCTAGCCCGCATTTGTGTATTCGTTCTCGGAATTTACGGATTCTTAAGGAGTCCGAGTTATCCCCTTTTGCTCTAAGTTTGGTGTGGTCCGCAATATCGTTAAAATCACCCCCTATCAGCCACGGCATGTCATTTTTGGAGGCGAAGTCGATTAGGTTCTGCCACAGGATCGGAGATCACGTTTGCTTGGGTTGGGGCTAGCGTACCCAGTCTTCGTAGTCCTGCCTTGAGACAACAACATGGATGGTTTGATTGGTGGCTTGAATGACAGAGACGATGACTTGGCTGGAGTCCCAAAACATCCAGATCCCTCCCACTCTGCCTTCCGGATTAACGATACAGGAGGTACTATAACCTAGATCGTGAAAAAAGTTCCACAGCCCGCCCTTAATTCTACTATGAGACCCAAGTCAAAAGGAAAAGTCACAACATTTTATGGGTCGTCAGCCAGATGAGAAAAGTAGAGTACCAATGGACAGTGACCCAATCTGGCAAAGACACCGCCAAGTTCTAAAGGACAGAACCACCATCACCACCACATAAATCTAATCTTGCCTGCACTTTCTTCCTCATACTGCAGGGGTAACTCCCTGACTTTGTTTGACCCTCTTCTAGAGTATTCTCGAACAGACTTTTTGCATAGGAAACAATCAGAAGAGGAATTATAGCTCCACAATTAGGTAGATCACATGCAATCTACTATAAGCTTCTTCTGCTGGTGCACTTTGTTGATATGTTGGTGGCAACAATATTGTGCTGCAACAGACATTATGACAAAAAACAACCCAATGAGCGACAGGCTGAGTCAAACTCTAGTGTCAGCTGGGAAAACTTTTCAACTGGGATTCTTTACACCTGACGGAAGTTCAAGTAGGAACAGATATTTAGGGATATGGTACTGCGTGGATCCAAAAACAGTTGTATGGGTGGCCAACCGCGACCAGCCACTGTCCGATTACAGGGGAGTTCTTGCGATTGCAGAAGATGGCAACCTCAAGTTAGTGGACGCAAGTGGAAAATCCTACTTCTCTACGAGACCCGAAAGCTCAGGGTCACAGGCTCCGCGTTCTTCCATAACCGTGAGGCTTTTTGATAATGGCAACTTGGTTCTTCAGGAAGATGACCACTTTTTATGGCAAAGCTTTGTAAATCAAGTAACAGATACATTTATTCCGGGTATGAGTATGAAAGGGAACCTAAAGTTGACTTCATGGACAAGTCGCGTTGACCCGGCAAAGGGTAACTTCACCTTCCAGCAAGATGAAGAAGGTGATAAGGGCTACATCGTATGGAATAAGTCGACACCATACTGGAAAAGTGGAGGATCAAATATCTTCGCCCCGAGCCAAATGTTCGATGCAGCACTCTTCTTGTTGAACAACAAAACACGCAACGTTATAAAGATTCTGAATAATTCCAATGTCAGTTTTCAACCACCTGTGCGGGATATTAGGCTGGTGATGAATTACTCTGGGCATATACAGTATTTCAGCTGGGATAACAATACGACTCAATGGATTTTGTATTGGTCAGAACCAAAAGATGGGTGCAGTGTTTATGATGCTTGTGGGAAGTTTGCTATCTGTGGGACTAGTAATCCGCATATATGCAATTGTTTGTCTGGGTTTCAACCTAATTCACCTGAAAAGTGGGACTCCGGTGATTTTTCAAGCGGGTGCGTTAAAAAATCCACCGCATGCGATAAAGACAGAGAAACCTTTATGAACTTGTCGATGATGAGAGTGGGAAGTACTCCAGAACCGTGTTACGAAGTTGAGAGTGAGCAAAACTGCAGGGTGGACTGCCTTGACAAATGCCAGTGCCAAGCATATTCATTTATTGCTAGAAATGACAGTACCAGGCAGAGAGGAAGCAGAAGCCCGGCCAAGACTGAAAAAAAGTGCTGTTTTTGGACAACAGCTCTCAGTGATCTTCACGATGGGTATGCCAGTGCAGATGGTGGTCATAACCTTTCTATCCGAGTAGCAGTTCCTGATCCAGGTACTTTCTGCCTAAAAAATAGTAATCCCATATAGTCGTCTTAAATAGATAAACTAATCATGGGGGCCTCTGGGGATGCAGCCTAGCTTTACCCCACAACTACGCTTCCAGCATGCACTCGTATTCACTTTTAGTTTGGCCCTGTTATTGCAGTAGATTTTCCACGCCCAGGATTAGTGACCCCAACGCACAATGGGGCAAGTGGGCGACCCTGCCACAGAATCCATTGCCTAATCGACATGAACAACCAGAAGGGATGCATGTGTAATGCTTTATCTACTTCGTGTAAGAAAATAAATGTTCGAACCAAAGTCATGGTAACACAATACTATCACAGGTGAACCTCGAGTTAAACTGAATGCACTGGATGATTCACATAAGTTCTCCACTTTAAACAAATTCCATAAGTTCTCCATGATTCACTCAGTTCTGTCAAAACACTTCTTTTGCCTTAATGGTCGACTTCTAATACTCGTTGATATTATGTTTCTAGCAGGGATGCAAAATGTAATACTTTGTCTACTTCAAGTTAGAAAATAAGTGTTCGAAACATATAGTAATGGTAACATACTACTATCAGAGGTGAACCCCGCATTAAACTGGATGCACTAGTCTAGATTCTCCACTTTAAACAAATTCCACAAGTTATCTGTAACTGAGGTCGGTTCTGTCGAAATACTTCTTTTGCTTAATATAAGACTTCTAATACTCGTTTATATTATGTTTCAGCAGTGTGACGAGCCTCAACACCCCCCCTCCCCGACACACACACACACACACACAGAGGGGAAGGTTGAATTCTTAATGTTTGGATACTTCCAGCCATTCTTTCACGACATAAAACCCCACCACAGTACATGCCTCCTTCAAAAGGGCTTGTCGACCACATGATAATGAGATCTTCCTAACATGTGGCTAGCTTACTAGGCCCATCTCAAATTATCCCAATTTAAATGGATCAAGATCCTCTGCAGTACAGTAGAGGTGTTGTACAGCATTTAACGACAAGGATTATCACTGAAAGTGTTTTAATGTTGTTACTGAAATTTAAAATGATAATTTTTTGTCGTTAAAAAATATTTAGCGGCGTTTTTTAAGTATAACACTTCCGCTGTACAGTAGAGGATCTTGATCCAATTTAAATGTAGGACTTTGGGAATGGTACGAGATATTCACCCAGCCTAATAGCCACTAAACCTGTCAGCTCAACAACTACCTCTAGCGACCCAAAACTACAGCCCACCATAAATGATTACTCCATTGAAAGAACTAGCCATCATTTTGATCTGGGATTCTACAATACAACCTTTTATTGCAGATAAACAATGACTTACTCTAACACACGACCACTGTGGCAAGGTGGTATCTCCATCCACCTTAGGACACACCAACGTGGAAGCTCACAATCCATTCCCTTTAGAAACCAGGTCCACGATAGCATACCGGCCTCTAGTACTCACGGTGTTCACTCTAATACCCTGGGTCATGGACCTAAGCACGACCTCGTATGGTATGCCTCTGCCAAAAGCGATAACCAAGTCAGTCCAGTGAGATCCTTGACCAAGGCTTATATGGCTAATCCCAAACTCAATCCCTCATAATCTATGGAAATTTGGGACCCAACCTTTTATCATACCGCTCCCAGAAAATCCCCTAGTACATAATCATTGCAGGATCTCACAAATTATGGATGCGGATCATTTGAGTAACTCGATGGTCTTTTTATTTTGCTTTCTTATGTATATGAATCTTTTCTTGTTAAACTGGCAAACACTTGCTAATGCATTGTTAAAAGGCAAGCCAAAAACAGGATCCGAGAGACTGTTCATTCAGAATGATACCAGCCACATACAATGATGAACGTGACCAAAGTTTTCCATGTCCAATATTTAATTAAAAGGTCTCCTGCTTTATGTTTCAGGGCCCAAGCAAGGACAAGAAGAGCATCGGCGTAAAAGAGTGTCATTGCCTCAGAAGCCTGTGATCATCTTTGCTGTTGTGACTACTGTGGTCGGACTATTACTCTGCATCATCTGTATTTCTTGCAGAAAGCTGGCAAGAAAAGGTAAGCAGTCGGTACATTCGTGCTTGACGCAAACTGTATAATCTCCCCCCTTTCTCTCCCATGCATTACACAGAGAATGTTCACGAGGTTCATTAATGTACATGTACAAATCTTTGGTGTATGTGTTGACTTCTGAAGTGTTGGAGGCAAAGACTCAATCAAACTCACACACTAATGAACCTAGGAGAAGGACATATAGAGATATTGAAAAGAACACACAAAATAACTCAAAACTTCATATTTTTACTTCTTCTTGCACCTTCTTACACCATACTAGATGACTAAAGTACTTGATTTGTATTTTATTACTAATGTAACTCCTAAACATATTATAACAACACCATTCACTCTACTAGACGCGGAATTACTTGACCACCATTCAACTTCATAAACTCACAGGTAATGCACTCGTCACATATGCACAAATAACACACCACTAATACTTTATTCTACTAACACTAAATAAATCAAGTTTATTTGTGGACAAGAAGAACTGTTAGGCAATCCGGTGCTTCACTTGTTAGATTCACGCCAGTTGAAAGAAGAAGATACAGAAGGCATTGAAGTACCTTTTTTTGATTTCGAGAGCATACTAGCTGCTACAGAAAACTTCTCACAAGCAAATAAGCTAGGACAAGGAGGATATGGTCCTGTCTACAAGGTACAGATCCTTTTTTTTTCCTTTTGTCCACCATTACATAGCAATTTTCCTGACCATAATTGAATATTTAATTTTTGGGGAATGTTGTTAGGGTAAGTTTACTGAAGGACAAGAAATTGCTGTAAAGAGGTTGTCGAGCCATTCAGCACAAGGCTTGGAAGAATTTAAGAATGAGGTGCTTGTGATCGCTAAACTTCAACATCGGAATCTTGTCAGACTCTTGGGCTATTGCATCAAGGGAGATGAAAAGATTTTACTCTACGAATATATGCCAAACAAAAGCTTAGATGCTTTCATATTTGGTTAGCCTCGAACCTCCCTTAAAATGCATTGCATATCACAATTTTTATTCAGAAACATAATCCTTGAAGTGAAACCCTTGCAAGATCGAACGCTATGCCTGCTATTGGACTGGCCGAGACGTTTTAATATCATAATGGGAATTGCTCGAGGCCTACTTTATCTTCATCAAGATTCGAGACTCAGGATCATCCATAGGGACATGAAAACAAGCAATGTTCTGTTAGATGAAGAGATGAATCCAAAAATTTCGGACTTTGGTTTGGCAAGGATTGTTAGAGGCAGAGAAACAGAAGCAAACACCACTAGAGTTGTGGGGACCTAGTAAGTACATTAGCATCGTCGCAGACTTAAAGAGCTAAGATGTTTTTCCATTGCCTTCATATCATTATGTTCATTAATTTACTGACCCAGAATATTGGGTTCATATGGTGCAATGCAGTGGCTACATGTCTCCAGAGTATGCATTAGATGGGTTGTTCTCGACGAAGTCAGATGTATTTAGCTTTGGAGTTGTGATACTTGAGATAATCAGCGGAAAAAGGAGCACTAGATTTTCCCAATATCAACAATCTTTGAACCTTTTAGGTTATGTGAGTGGAACTCAAATCTCTTACAAAGAACCCATCATGTGTCATTTTTTTATATGGCGTCTGATTCAATCTCTTTCCAGGCCTGGAACTTGTGGAAAGAAGGAAATGGGATGTCTTTATTGGACCAGACGCTAGCTGAATCATGCAATACAAGTGAAGTCCTAAAGTGCATAAGCATTGCGCTCTTGTGCGTACAAGAAGACCCTGGGGATCGTCCCACCATGTCAAACGTAGTATTCATGCTCGGAAGTGAAACTGGAAGTCTTCCAATTCCTAAACAACCTGCTTTTGTGGCAACAAGGCGTCTTTCTGGCACAGCTTCTTCTTCCTCCAATAAACCAGAAACACAATCCACGAACGACTTGACAGTCTCGATGCCAGAACCTCGCTAAGGAAGAGGATTCCTTGACCATATTCTTGCATGCTCTTTCGGCATTGCTGCTACTTTAAATGTAATAATGTATCTCAAAATCGATAACGTCTCTATAATCCTCCTTCCCTTTGCCCCGGCTTTTGATTGATATTCTTGCATGAAGTATCATTCCACACACTGGCTATAAATTGGCTCCTCCAGTTCCTGCAGTATTCAGGGTGAACTTTGATTGGCAGTATTCAGGGCGAACTTCGCCGCTAAAGGAAACCAACCATCTCGTGATTACAGGCATAGTAACCAATACTGTAGGATGAACAATATGTACTACTATAGCATACACTACAGACAAATTGATAATAGTTTGCAAGAATACCAAGATTGACATTGTATGACGCGGATCTCATGTTACGAGTTTCAACACACGGTATGCATTACTCCTATAATATGCAATGGGGCGACACATCACAAGTCCTAGTTTTCCTTTTTGTGTTTTGGACCTTCCATTACGTCAAGTTGTTAACACTAGTTGTGGTGCACGGGCATTGTAAGTGGAGAGTTATTTAGTAAATACATGTAGATCACAATTCTAAAAGCATAAGACAATAGAATATCTTCTTCACGTCCTATACTCAAAACACATGTAGATCACAATTCTAAAAGCATAAGACAATAGAATATCTTCTTCACGTCCTATACTCAAAACACTTTCTGGACAATAACTTGGGCATAACCTGCGAAGAGCCAAATTGACTTATAAGTTTGCTTGAAAAAAAACACTTTGCCATCTCCCCTGCCTCGCCCGTTATGTAGTTTTAGGAACATGTTAACTTGAAGCATACCGGAGAGGTTGGCAACAATCTCCAACAATGTTCCCATCCAAACCGGAGAGGTTGGCAAAAGAAAAGCATGTTAGATTGACAAAATTCTTTGGCTACAATAATTTTTTATTCGAGTTTTGACATCATAGAAAGAAACACACGCTGCTCAACAAAACGTATTTCAGTCCTCACTCACTCCCAATTCTTATTTATAGGACTAAGAGTTCTCAATACCGTAGCAAGAATAAATTTTTCTTGTAATATTCCTCTTTTTCTTTCCGTGATGTCCACCATCTTTAATGGGCACGTTTACTTCTCATATCTTCAAAAGGACACAATTATTTCTCATGTCTTGCCATATCACATCTTTGTAATCTAGAGCCCTATTTGTTTCTTTTACATCAAAAAATCTGTGATAAAAGATTGAGCTAGTTTAAAAACACATTTAAATATATGGGATATGTTGAAACGATTAAATGCGCTACCACGTAAGACGTAGTGGGTTCGGAAACATACCTTACGAAGTTCTGAAAAATTTCGACGAAAGATCCTTGTTGTTACGAGCCTCCAACATGCTTGATCTTTATCGTAGGTACGAAATCGGCTACTAGAGTCGAGTTCTTCGTCCACGAACCAAATTCTAGAGCTCGGTGATACTCTAAAGAGAGTGCAATAGAGAGAGATTGTCTTGTGACTTATTGTCTTGACTTATTTTTCTCGGGATATCTCTAACCTTTATATAGAGATAGAATTAGAGATTAGCTTTACCTCAAACACTTAGGAGATAAAGATGTATTTATCTCAAACACCTAAGAGATAAATATTGTATTTATTTCAAACACCTAAGAGATAAATATTGTATTTATCTCAAACACTTATGAGATAAATATCCTCTAATTAGCTGTAATTATCCAGACTAACAAATACACATTATCTGTTAGTGGACGGATAATAGGTCCACTGGCTCAATTTATTAACAGGATAAATTTCATAGCACTATTACTTTGCCACTTTAACAAACTTGCTTGACCAAAGCCTGAAGCTTATCGAATGAGACTGACTTACCAAAAACTAAAGGGTTCCCAATCCACAAGTTAATTCCTCAATTGGAGGGTTTAGTTCTGTTTATGTGTATTGCACATATGACTTTAACAGCACATTTAAAGATATGGGATGGATTTCATAGCACTCTGTTGGCACCAAAATTTTGATGGACTTGGGCCTTCCTCTAATCCAAATAAAAGTCAGCCTAATTTTAATGGTTGACCTTTTAACAAAAGAAGATTAAAGAAAGCCCAGAAATTAATGGATATGGCTCTATTATGAAATGTTTTGAAGATGCTTCAAGGAAGGGATTGATGTGAATTTAGACATGCATGCCATCCAGATGAGAAGTACATTACATTACAAATAAAGTACTTGAATATTTGGAGAATAAAGAAATATAAGAAATAGTGGCTTACGATTGGAGGAGCATGAAAAGTCTTTGACCCTACTTTATCATGTGAAGTCAAAGAAATGAAAAGATAAGCTAAGGCTTATCAAAAAAGTGTGGAAGACTACTTTCTGTTGGCTATACTCCCTCGGCAAGAGGAGGGGGAGGGGGAGATCAGAGAAGAAAAAGGGAATCAAAGAAAGACTCAAGAGAAAGGACGAAGCAGAAAGAAACAAAAGAGAGAAGACTCAGCAAAGCAAAGGAAAAAGAGAAGAGAGCCACTGTTGCGGCAGAAAGGAAAGAAGAAAAGAAAGAAAAGAAAAAAGAGAGAGAGATAAGTCCAAGGTGAATCCTACCTTTTTTTTATTTTCTTCTCTTATTATTATGTAAATTTTGAATATATGATGTGAAACCAATAAAATAACCCTAGAGAGGGGGTGAATAGGATTTTAAGACTACTTTAAAAATTAACAAACAACAAACCTCAATCTCAATAACTTAAATAAGCAAACAACCAATCTCAACACAAATGTAAGACGATAATGTAAAGAGAGAAGGGTTTAGAGATACTTGACAAGGAGAATTAAATGGTTCGGCTTGATATACCCACAAGCCTACGTCCACCCCTTCAAGGAAGTCCCTTGAAAGGCCCTAGAATCCACTAGTATGATCTTCCTTACGGGTCAAGATCGAACCTCTTACAATCCCTTGATGCTATGCCCACATCAAGAACAAGCTTTGACAAACCCAAAGCTCCAAAGCTTGACAACCCCAAGCTTTGATACAAGAACCTTTCAATGAAGAAATGTGTACAAGATTTCACTCTCAAGAAGTAGATGAGTACAAGTTTAAGCACTAGAACAAGAGAGAGATGAGAGAATTGATGACTTGAAGAATGCTCACTCTCAATCAAAGAATTGCTCACAAAGATGCTCTCTTTAATGATGTAAAATCATGAAGATGAAGAGAGAAAAGATTAATCTTTGAGCCTTGATGTTTCTCTAATGAATGGAGGCTTAGAATGTGGTTTCCATTGTGTATGATGAAGCCCCAAAGCATTTATATAGAGAGCAAATGAAATATAGCCGTTAGAGGCAAAATATGGGCAAAACTGCCATTGCAGTCGACTGTATTCCCAATGCAGTCGACTGTAATCCCTCTAAAATAGCCGTTGGAGTTTTGTCCTCAAAAATAGCCGTTGGAACTGAATTTTGACCAATGCAATCGACTGCATTGAAATGCAGTCGACTGGACTGTATTACCCTACTGCCTATCAGCTGCCTCACGGAACCCCCTTTCCTATTTTGGGCATAACTTTCTCTAGAAAAATCGGATTGAGGTGCCGTTTTGCGTTGGAAAGCTAATGAAAAGTTTTATCAAGATATGAAAAGATTGGCACCAAAATAGTTTTTGAGAAAATCTGAGTGAGCTCCAAAGTTCACTCATTTTCAAGAACCACACTTGTGTGAAAGGTTATGAACTCACATGCAATGCACAAGGTGTCCTAAGGTCTTTTTAGGTCATAGTCATCAATCCAACCATCAAACCAAGACTAGTTACATAATAGTAAAGACCAATCATAATCGTAGTAACTTAGCCTTTGCATTCTTTCTTGCTCTTTGACATAGGACTTGATGAAGCTTCCATAGTATGTCCACTATAACTTTAAGCTTCTTTGGCTTCAATTCATCTATCCAACTTCTCAAATGTGTCTTCATGAGTGTCATGTATACTAAGAATCCACTCAAAACACACATTAGAACATAATCAATGTGTAGTTATCATCAAAACAAGATGTAAGCCTAGGTTATCCAACCATAGGGCTAACATGATGTATTAAATTTTCATGCATAAATGAAAAGTTTTATTTACATTCGTATGTTATTTTATTTGCGTTTCTTTAATCGGAGGTCGTCATAGACATAATTAACGGTTGGCTTTTTAGCCATCCGAAAATATGAATCCACTTTTTTAAATAGTAAACGTCGTTATATACGTACGACGGGATTTTTTGATACAAAATTCGACGCTAATCAATAGCGCCGGAAAAATGTGTCATCAAATTTTGGCACGCCCAGTGGGATCTATTCCTCCTCCCATCTTTAGAAATGCATTTTGTTTTATATATATATCCATATTTTTTGAAAAAAAATTCTGCTTCTTCATTTGCCGTGTCCACAATTTTTGCTCTGGTCAATTACTGTTTAAGCAGAAACAAAATGACTACCGCAGAAAAGCAAAAAGGACCCATCAGTTCTGCCAGCGAGGGTTGTGAACCCGGGATCTCCTGGTGGATAATGAAACCGCCTAACCAGCGGGCCTCCATGCATCTTCTGTTTATACATATGAACAGAAATATATGTTGGGATGTAGCGCTGTGGCCCGAATCAACTAAACTCAAAAATGGTTTACTTGGTTGGCCCATACATGGCCAATATATATATATATATATATATATATATATATATATATATATATATATATATATATATATATATATTCATTATCTTTGTTCTTTTTGCCATATATTCTTATGTTAAGACTTGGCATTTTGACAAAACAAAAATAAATATATATGCATATATACGCAAAAAGGTTTCTTTCAAAAAAAAAGGGGGCCAATATATATTTATTGATCTAATTATTCATTTTTCTAGCACTAACTTATATTTTAAGTGTTTGGCAGGAACGAAATCACTATCATAAGATCAAAATTCACGCTCGTGGTTCGAAAGAAAGAAGTGATGACATATAAAGATGCATTGCTATCATGCAACACTATAACCATTTGCCCAAAGATCACCAGGCCTACGGACTCATACCCCTTGGGACAAAGGTCAAGGCCACAAGTCCTCAAAGGGTCAGCCCCTATGGAACAAAGGTTAAGGCCACAGGTTCCTAGAGGCCTCCTATCTATGGAACCAGGGTCAAGGCCACAGGTTCCTAGGGATATGCCATCTATGGAACAAGGGTCAAGGCCACAAGTTCCTGGGGGCATGTCATCTATGGAACAAAGGTTAAGGCCACAGGTTCCTAGGGGCCTCCTATCTATGGAACAAGCAGGGCATGTCATCTGTGGAACAAAGGTCAAGGCCACAAGTTCATAGGGGTATGTCATTTATAGAACGAGGGTCAAGGCCACAAGTTCTTAAAGGCCACCCGTCTGCAGAACATAGGCCACCCATAAACTTTTACCCCTTAGGACACAGGCTATGGCCACAAATCCCTAAGGGGTCAGTCCTCAAGGAACAAAGGCCAAGGCCACAGGTTCCTAAGGGCTCTTCACTTATGGAACATGGGATACGACCACAGTTTCCCTAGGGGTCACCTTTTTTTGGAACATAGGCTACGACCTTGAGTTTTCAGAGGCCCACCGCTTGTGGAAAATAGGCCACAACTTCAATTTCCCAAGGGGCATTTTCCTGTGAAGCATAAACTGCAGAGTCTACATCCCATAGCCTATGAGGCAAAGGCGCCTAGCGCAGTAAAGCCACTGAGGCATAAGCTAAGGCCGCACCCAGTCAGAACCCCTGGACCTCGCCAGGATAACCCACCAGGATGTTTCTCGCCCTCTCAGGTGCGTCACCCAGCGATGACTAAGCTACCAAGGGATGTCCGATCCAGAAAGCATATTGGGTCCCAAAAGAGTCCATTGGGAAATAATCAACATGGAGGGGAACCAGTATAAATACAAGTAAATCAACCCAGAAATGTTGGTGAAATTAAAGTCCTCTATAGGGCCAAGACTTGGGAAGCCAATGTCGAACCAAACAGGCACGCACTGTCAGGATATTCCAGGCGATATATCCCATTTGTCTGGCCACAGAAAAATGTTGAGTTTGTTTCTACGATGGTGGTAAGGTCAAGACCAGTAGGGCATCAAGATGGATCTACTTCTCAAAACCAGTCATCCCAGGTTGATGCAGCCGCTACAACTGCTAGTCTAAATAAGGCATTGAGCCTTGAGACAGGCGAAGTAAGTCCCACAGAGTCACCGGTGTTTGGAAATGAAACCAGGAAAGGACTAAACCACCAGCCAAAACCTAAAAGGAATGTGAGGGAAGAAGTGCGTGTGGTTGATAGTCAAAGTTCTACGACTTCCAGCACTGACCTAAAGAAAAAGAACCCACGGAAAGACAAAAGAACAGTACAGCATAAAGACTGCTCAGTTCGTGTAACCAGCTCTATGGCAGCCAAAGGGGCACTTGTCGAGGGGGCTATTAATCCATTGTTCAAGGAAATGTCTGATAAGTTGGCATCTCCTAAAAATGCCTCGACTACTCGGACTTCTTCCCCTTTTGCCAGCAAGAATACAGAACAAGGTCGGCATTCAATACCAAATGATAAAAGTGAAGATAGCTTCTCCTCTGATGACAAGGTTGCTCGTCTAGAAGCTCAGATGGCACATCAGATGGCTATGATGACGGCACAGATAGAAGACCTAACAGCTAAATTATCAAAAGCTACTGCCAAGAAGAAGTCATCATCTCTGCATGACAAGTCAAGGCTTCGTGATCAAGCAAAAAGCTTTATGACCAGGGGGCCAAACCATATAAGAAGTCATGGTTATGTCAACCATAGCTCCCAACCTTTTGGCACACCATATACAGAGGCCAAGACAAGTCAAACCCACAACCTTTATGGTAGAGGGGGCTCTAAACAACATCACTTACCTAGTGGAAGTTTGGACCCATACCTTTTATCTTATATCGACAGTGTAGTCAAAAGGGAAATGAGGAAAGTCGAAGATGGGACCACTCCCACTGATAGCTTGGTGACGAAACCATATCCATCATGGGTAGACCAAGTCCCTTTTCCACCGACCTTCCCTCAACCAGACTTCTGAAGGTTCAATGGGAAAGGAAATCCAAAAGAACATGTGGCTCATTTTATTGCTCGTCTAGCCCATCTAGGCGAAAATAAGCTTTTATGGCTACAATTGTTCGTGCAATCATTAGAGGGACCTGTTTTCATATGGTACTCCAATATGCCAGAAGGGTCAATTCCTGACTGGGACACTCTGATCAAGGAATTTTACAACCAGTTTAGTAATACAGAACAACGAGTGAGTATAGCAGAGCTGATAAATACAAAACAACGTGACAATGAGTCAGCATCTGATTTCATTACAAGATGGCAGGCTCTCACCTTTAGGTGTTCTCATAACTTTAGCCAAGGAGAAATGCTACAAATGTTCTTACATGATTTTAAGCATGAACTCTCAATACACCTGTTATCACAAACCTTTAACGGGTTCAATGACTTGTGTACGAAAGCACATGATCTCGAAATGCACTTGGGTCAAAGAAAGGTAAGACCTAGAGCCACTGACAAAGTTGAAACCGCTCTAGTGGAGGAAAAAAGAAAGTAGCTTGCAGTTCTTCCTAAGAACAAAAAGGAAATTGAGAGCCCATTTGAAAAGGGAAATGGTGGGAGTGAAAAAGACCTTAACTAAAGGAAAGGATGGAGAAAAAGTATTCCTTCCCTGATGATATCGTCAAGGACCTTTTAGAGGCATTGTTAAAAGAAGACCTCATAACCCTCCTTCAGGTGAAAAGGCCTAGCGAGGAAGGGAAAATCAATGACCCCAATTACTGTCCTTATCATTGTTTGGTAAGTCATCCTATTGAAAAGTGTTTTGTCCTAAAAGAATGGATACAAAATCTCATCAATGCATGTGACATAAGCCTCCCTCATATTGAGAGAACCACAGCCAACCCTATCACATGTGCACTTGGACTAGAAGAGATGATAAGACTGTCCAATCTTCACTCAGCAGATGTAATTGACTCTCATTCCATTGATAACGAGGGAGAGTGAGTCATTTTCGAAAGCAAGAGTGCTAAGAAAAGGCGTGAATGGCAGTCCAAGCAGCCTCACTTGTAAGTAAACAACAAAGAGCCTTGAAGAAATTCAAGAGATTGAAAGCCCTTAAGGATAAGAAGAAAAAGAAGAAGAGCTCTAAGAAAAATGACAAGGGAAATCCAACCACTAAGGAGTTGCTAATCCAACCTCCTAGACTGCCCGTTACTCTCCATGAATTCTTTCCCCAAGAATATCAATCAAACTCTGAACTGAGCAGTAATGGAGAGAAAGATATAGCATTTGTGTCTGATGGACAAGATGTAACCCTGGAAGATGTCGAAGAAAAGTTAAGGCCCTTGCTAGTGGGGCAAGATGAGACACGTTCTTATGCTTGCAAGTCTGATAGCTCATATCCTCAGGCAGGGACATATGACAGGGAAAGTATTGGAAGCTCTCATTTTTCCATTGATGACCGGTTTGCATGCAACATCATCACAGTGGATGTTGATTTCGGTACAAGAGATGTTGAAGCCACACACAATGCTTGTGACCAAGCAAGATCAGTTGTAAATATGCAGAGGACAGGCCTAGCCAGAACAAGAAAATCTGTTGATCTGGACAATAGCCTGATGGATCAAAAACGAGCAATCACTCAGATGAAGCAGATAATAAGAGCACCATACCCAGCCTGGGTAGACCAAGTACCATATCCCTTAGGCTAAAACATTCCTCATTTTCATCTATATAGAGGATATGGTTGCCCTAGGAAACACCTTGTTTTGTTTCTTGCCATATGTGGCGACACAGCACGAAGTCAAGCACTCCTGTTAAGGAAATTTCCTTTGTCTTTAGAGGGTATGGCCCTCGCTTGGTACTTGAACCTCCTCCCATAATATATCCCTGACTGGCTGATAAATTCTATAGAAGGTTTTATGTATCGTCTCCATTGTAAATAGGGTACGATGATGTGGAAGACATTGACCAAGTCTCCGTGAAAAATTATTCCTCACAAATTTCAGCCGAAGATCTGCTTAATGTGAAATTGGAGTTCGCTAGAGCCAGAGATACGGGGGTCTCACTACCTCAGGATTTATACCCACTTGAAGTAAGGCAAGTCCAGTTCCCTGAAGGATATAAACTCCCCAACTTCATTAAATATAAGGGTTTTGGTTCTCCTAACAGTCACGTTGAAAGGTTCTTGTGGCAATGCGAACCTACGGCGCGAAGCTCTGCCCTATGTCTTAAACAATTTCCCCTCTCTCTTGGGGGTATTGCCTTTGCCTGGTATTGTTCTTTAGCTGGATTACACATATCCTCATGGGATCAAATGGAGAAGATATTCTTATGGGAGCAAAATATATACTGTAATGATCCTCTATATTTGAGAGAAAGGGACATTAATCAAACATTAAACCAATTGGGTTATCATCCCTAAATCCAGGAAATGTGTGATGATGAGTCATCAGTTGCTTCCACTAACATGGTCCAAATTAATGAGTCGCCACAAGCTATATCTGAAAGCGATCAACAGCTTAGGGAAGAACATGAAAAGATTCAAAAGGCTAATATTGTCCATGGACGCAAGAAAAAATTGGTCGATATCTTGGTATAAGGGGACACCACAACAAGAGACAAAGCAAACGATGTTAAATATGATGTCTTGGCTCATTTAAAAAGGATTCCATCGATGTTGAGCGTATATGATGCTTTTCTCTTATCTGATGAGCTACGAAAATCTCTAGTTCTTGCTTTGACAAAACCCAAGGACTTTCGTAAAGAATTAAGTCCCCAGGAATTACCAGAAAAACATCAATGGCATGCTTCAAAGAGAATTTATGCCTCGACAATGGTGACTTTCACAAAAGAAGATATGAAAATCGATGATCGAAGTCACAACAGACCCCTTTATATTACTAGTAAAGTAAATGAGGTCACAATATCCCGAGTGCTAGTAGATGGGGGATCGGCGGTAAACCTACTACCAAAAAGGACCTTATCTGTCTTGGGGGTTCGTCTTTTGAGACTTCAGCCAAGCAAGGTAGTAATCCAAGGTTTTAATCAGAATGAGCAAAGGCCGGTGAGGAAAGTCAAATTGACCACCAGGTTTGAGAAATAAAAGATGAAACCGAATTCTTGGTGATAGATGCTGACACCTCATATAATGTCCTTTTGGGAAGGCCTTGGGTCCATTCCAACGGGATCGTCCCGTCTACCCTACACCAGTGCCTAAAATATGCCCTGGGAGATGATGAGAGAAAAGACGGGTGCATCGTAGCAGATAAAGCTCCCTTTCATGGCATGGAAGCCTATTATGCAGATGCATGCTTTTATGAACATGTGTCAGTAGATGGAAGCAAGGGAAAAGAAAGGCAAAAGAGAACAAGCCTCTAAAGAAGACCTTTGTCTACGTCCCAAAATCACAAAGAAGGTCGGCTACGCAGGATTCAAGATCCTCAAGCACAATGAAGGCATTCAAGGATGAACTCGTTTTGCCATTAAGGAAAATGGATTGCTCATATGTCAAGACTTATCAACACTCCTTTGTCCCTCCATATAAAAAGGGTCAAATCCTATCAAATTTTATGGGTTGGGGGATTTGCACAATACACATGCACAACCCCATAAGAGGCAAATCAAGCTAAAAGGAACCATTCAGAAAACCACTTATAGTCCAAGGATGGTGAAGATGTTCCAAAAGGTCGGCTTGGATTGCACCTCAACCTATAACCCTCCTTCATTTGAGACAATGATGAATGAAGAACAAGTTGATGCTCTGCTCACTGGAAGAACATTGAAGCACTCTAGAAGAGGTTTATGATATCGAGATTCTAAGTCTTTTGTAAAGAAAACAATGAACATGACATCATATGCAACTGAATGTGAAAATTTTTCTCCTGGTCCACCAGAATACGAAGAAGGGGGTCAAGCCACTATTGATGAGCTCAGGGAGGTTAATCTCGGAACAAAAGAGGACCCGAGGCCAACCATGGTCAGCGCCTTGATGTCTGAAAAGGAAGTCCAACAGTATACCAATTTTCTTAAAGAATATCGAGATGTATTTGCCTGGTCATATACAGAGATGCCTGGACTTGACCCAAAGGTTGCTGTTCATAGGCTAGCCATTAGTCATGGAAAAAGGCCTGTTAAACAGCCACAAAGGAAGTTTCGGCCTGAATTAGTAGTACAGATGGAAGCAGAAATTACCAAGCTCATCAAGTTAGGCTTTATTAGGGAAGTCTCGTATCCTACTTGGTTGGCAAATATTGTACCAGTTAGAAAGAAGAATGGTCAAATCAGGGTGTGCATTGATTTTTGAGTCTTGAATCAAGCTTGCCCCCCAAAGATGACTTTCCGTTCTCAATCACAGAACTCCTAGTGGATGCCACTGTGGGATTTGAGGTCTTGTCCTTTATGGATGGGTATTCGGGATACAACCAGATCTGTATGGCTCTGGAAGATGAAGCTCTTACAACCTTTTGAACCCCCAAAGGTGTCTTCTGCTATAAAGTAATGCCTTTTGGGCTTAAAAATGTCGGGGCAACATATTAGATAGCCATGACAGCCATCTTTGGTGACATACTCCATGACACCATAGAATGCTATGTCGATGACTTGGTAGTAAAGACTAAAACTCGTATTGACCATCTTAAAGACTTGAAGGTCATTTTTGAAAGGCTCAAAAAGTATCAGTTAAAGATGAACCCCCTAAAATGTGCGTTTGGGGTCTCTTCTGGAAAGTTTTTAGGCTTTGTGGTTCGCCACAGGGGAATTAAGGTTGATCCCGCCAAAATAAAGGCTATTATGGAGATGCCGCCCCTGAAAAATCAAAAAGAACTCAGGAGCCTGCAAGGAAAGCTTGCATACATCAGAAGATTCATCTCTAATCTTGCAGGGCGTTGTCAGCCTTTCTTACACCTTATGAAAAAGGATGCACCATTTGTTTGGGACTGAGTTTGTCAAGAGGCGTTTGACAGAATCAAAGACTACTTGATGAAACTGCCAGTTTTGACGGCCCCTGTGAAAGGGAAACCTATGATCCTATACACAGCAGCAATGGATACCTCCCTAGGAGCTCTGCTGGCTCAACATAACGATTAAGGAAAAGAAAATGCCTTGTACTATTTGAGTCGGACATTAGTTGGAGCCGAACTAAGGTATACGGCTACGGAAAAGGTATGCCTTGCTTTGGTATTTGCTCTCTAAAAATTAAAGCATTATTTGGGAGAATACGAAATCCAGTTAATATCTAGAGCTAATCCCTTAAAGTACATTCTATCAAGACCAGTATTAACAGGACGACTTGCAAGATGGGTAGTTATTCTCCATCAATTTAATATCGAATATGTCCTACAAAAAGCGGTCAAAGGACAGGCCCTGGCAGATTTTCTAGCTGCCCACCCTATTTCGGATGATTCTCCGCTGGTGTTGGATCTCCCTGATAAAGAGGTCATGCAAACAGAGATTAAGAAAGGGTGGGAAATGTATTTTGACGGTGCTTTAAGAAGTCCTGATGGTGAAAAACAAAATGATCCGAGAAATAACCACTCTGGTATTAGGATAGTCTTCGTTACACCGGAAGGGGGCATAATCCTCCATTCTTTCTCTCTAACAGAGGGTTGTTCGAATAATGAAGTAGAATATGAAGCCATAATTATGGGGCTCGAGCTGTCTCTGGAAGTTTTGATAGATGATCTGACAATATATGGAGATTCAGAATTGATCATAAAGCAACTGAAGGGTGAATACCAAATCAAAAAGCCCAATCTATTGCCTTATTACGAGAGGGCAGACTATCTGTTATCAAAATTCCTAAAGCTGCAGATTCGACATGTTCGTAGAGGGGTAAATAGTAGGGCCGAGGCTTTGGCTAGCCTCGCCGCCTCTTTAGGCCTTTCCAAAAATGAGGAAATGACAATAATAGTAGGGGCACGAAGAATACTACAGCCTTATGAAAAGGTCGCTGTAGACGTGCAAATGGAAGAGGTCCTTACAATGTCAGAAAGGCTGGAGGGACAAGACGACCCGTTAGATTGGCGTCGACCATTCATGGAATATTTGCAAGAGGGGAGGTTGCCAGATGACCGTGCTAAACGAGCCGAGGTTCAAAGGCGCTCCGTACAGTTTGTAATGCGGAAAGATACCCTCTATAAAAGATCTCTAGATGGAATGCTTTTGAGGTGTATTGCTAAAGATGAAGTTGAGGAAGTCATGAAAGAAGTCCATTCTAAAACCTGTGGATCCCACCAGTCAGGTCCTAAGCTACAAATGCAAATAAAACGCT
The DNA here is from genome assembly GCA_033070095.1 of Escallonia herrerae. NCBI lineage: Eukaryota > Viridiplantae > Streptophyta > Magnoliopsida > Escalloniales > Escalloniaceae > Escallonia > Escallonia herrerae. The sequence goes on along the minus strand of JAVXUP010001686.1, from coordinate 5,952 downwards.
TAGGGTACTATTGGCCAACTATGATAGCTGATTGTATTGGTTTTGCTAAAAGGTGTCAGGCATGCCAATTTCATGGTGATTTCACTCATAGCCCTCCAGAACCTCTGCATTTTACAGTATGTTCATGGCCATTTGCCGCTTGGGGGATGGATGTCATAGGGCCATTCGCACCACCATCATCAAGAGGCCACCAATACATCTTAGTGGCAATCGATTACTTCTCGAAATGGGCCGAAGCAGTTGCCTTAAGAGATGTTAAGCAGGACACTATTGCAGGCTTTATCAGGACCCACATAATTTATAGATTTGGGGTTCCCGAGTCCATCATTGTCGACAATGCAAAGTACTTTAAAGAAGGGGAATTATATAAGCTCTATGCCAAATACAACATAAAGTATAACCATTCATCCAAATACCATGCTCCGGCGAATGGATTGGCAGAAGCTTTTAATAAGACTTTGTGTAAGATTCTCAAGAAAATGGTTGACAAAAACAAAAGAAGTTGGAATGAAAGGCTTTTTGAGGCTTTGTGGGCATATCGGACCACATTTAGAACACCAACCCGAGCCACCCCATATGCGCTCGTGTTTGGAAGCAAGGCAGTTTTACCGCTTGAGGTTCAAATACCCTCGTTACGCGTTGCCATCCAAGAATCACTTACAGATGAAGAAAGTGTTCAGATTAGGCTGACCAAACTAGAAAGCCTCGATGAGAAAAGGCTTATCGCTCAGCAGAGTCTCGAGATGTACCAACAACGGATGAAGAGTGCGGTTATTTAAAAAAGGGGACCTTGTCCTCATGGTTCGAATGCCAATCGTAGTCACTCTAAAGACCAAGGGAAAACTGGAGCCTAAATGGGAAGGACCTTATGTCATCGAAAAGGTCTATTCTAATGGAACACACCTATTGGTCACCATGGACGGAGATCGGGTAATCCCTCCCACGAATGCAAGATTCTTGAAGAAATACTATCCATGAAGGAAATGCCCGGTAGGCTGAAAACCCTGAAAGGGCGGTCTAGGCAAAAGTTAGGGCACACAAAGAGAGAGAGAGAGAGAGAGCCCGCTAGGCTGAAAACCCTTAAAAGGGCGGTCTAGGCAAAAGTTAGGGCGCAAAGAAAAAAAAGTCCTGTAGGCTGAAAATAGGGCGGTCTAGGCAAAAGTTAGGGCATAAAAAATATGTTGAACTACGTGATGACTTGATCCTTCGGGTACGTAGGCAGCTTGGGGCATATTCCTCAGGTTCAGTCACAATAATAAAAATAAAATTCATTTCCCATTAAAAAAAGTTTTTGAACTACGTGATGACTTGATCTTTTGGGTACGTAGGCAACTTGAGGCATATTCCTCAAGTTCAGTCACAATAATCAAAAGAAAATTTATTTCCCCATAGAAAAAAAAAAGGAGTCGTTGAACTACGAGATGACTTGATCCTTCGGGTACGTAGGCAGCTTGGGGCATATTCCTCAAGTTCAGTCACAATAATCAAAAGAAAATCTATTTTCCATTAAGAAGTCTTTGAACTACATGATGACTTGATCCTTCGGACATGTAAGCCGCTTGAGGCATATTCCTCAAGTTCAATCACAGCATTCAAAAAAAAAAATTCTTCTAGCAAAAATTGTTGAACTACGTGATAGCTTGATCCATTGAGCAGCTCGGGACATACTTTCAAGTGCAGCTCTAGGGAAAAAGAAGTGTTTCAAAGAAAAAAGGAATCTTCACAAAAGAAGTTCTCAAATGACAACAGGGGACCTCAACGACTTTCTCAATAGTATTGCAATGGCTCAAGCTTCTGGCCAAGAAAGACCAAATGGTTGTTTGAGTTGGTCACGAGCAACAAGAAGAATGCTCGCAGGAAAAAGGAAAAATGTATTGCATGAGAGCAAGAAATTCAAGGTTGGTGACCTACTTCTGCTTGGAGCGTCTAGACTAAAGGACAAAACTAAAAAAAGTTGAGCTGCCAAATCAGTCGTGATCCGGTCTTTTAGCAATATGAAAAGCCCGAATCACGAGGGGCATTTGTTGGCACCGAAATTTTGACGGACTTGGGCCTTCCTATAATCCAAATAAAAGACAGCCCAATTTTAATGATTGACCTTTTAACAAAAGAAGATTAAAGAAAGTCCAGAAATTAATGGATATGGCTCTATTATAAAATGCTTTTGAAGATGCTTCAAGGAAGGGATTGATATGAATTTAGACATGCATGCCATCCAAATGAGAAGTACATTACAAATAAAGTACTTGAATATTTGGAGAATAAAGAAATATAAGAAATAGTGGCTTGCGATTGGAGGAGCATGAAAAGTCTTTGAGCCCAAGTTTATCATGTGAAGTCAAAGAAATGAAAAGATAAGCTAAGGCTTATAAAAAAAGAGTGGAAGACTACCTTCTGTTGGCTATAAAAGAAGGACTCCCTCGGCAAGAGGAGGGGGGAGGGGGAGATCAGAGAAGAAAAAGAGAATCAAAGAAAGACTCAAGAGAAAGGACGAAGCAGAGAAATAAACAAAAGAGAGAAGACTCAGCAAAGCAAAGGAAAAAGAGAAGAGAGCCACTGTTGCGGCAGAAAGGAAAAAAGAAAAGAAAGAAAAGAAAAAAAATAGAGAGATGGGTTCAAGGTGAATCCTACCTTTTATTTTGTTATGATGTATTAAATTTTCATGCGTAAATGAAAAGTTTTATTTACATTCGTATGTTATTTTATTTGCGTTTCTTTAATTGGAGGTCGTCATAGACATAATTAACGGTTGACTTTTTAGCCATCTGGGAATATGAATCCACCTTTTCAAATAGTAAACGTCGTTATATATGTACGACGGGATTTTGTGACACAAGATTCGACGTTAATCAATAGCGCCGAAAAAATGTGTCATCACACTTTTACTTTGCCACTTCAATAAACTTGCTCGATCCAAGCCTAAAGCTTATCGAATGAGATTGACTTACCAAAAACTAAAGGGTTCCCAGTCCATGAGTTAATTCCTCAATTGGATGGGTTAGTTCTGTTTATCTAAGATCACCTACCTTTCAACTTACCAACCTGCTGCCTTGGCTGTGAATCTAGTTTTAAGGACATGTTAACTTGCACAACTTTTATACCTTTTGGGATCTCCAACAATGTTCCCATCCAGATTGGTGAGATTGGTAGAAGAAAAGCATGTTAGATTGACAAGACCAGTTTGGGCATCATACAGAGTACCCCGGGGCTTGCTCAACCAAACATATTTAAGTCTCCTTGCTCCCATTTCTCAGTTATTAGCATTGCCACTTCAATAAAGTTGCTCGATTAAAGCCTCAAGTCTATCTAATGAGACTTATTTACTAAAAACACAAGGGTTCCCAGTCCACGAGTGAATTCCTCAATTGCAGGGGTCGATGGGGTTTATGTGTACTGCACTTGGTATGCTGTCAGTGGTGATTTATTCGCACACTTTGAAGGCTTTGCATTTCAACGACTATAAGTTGCAGAATGTGCTGAGCGAGCATTGAGAAAACATGTAGTTAAATGGAGAACGTAAAAAGGTATTCTTTCAATTCGTACTTAAACTGTCTAACGAATCCACGCAATTGCACAGGTTGAGATGCAATTTGATTTTCTTGTTAATTGACATATTTTGGCATGGTCGACTACATTATGAAGTAGAAAAACAACAACAGGAATGACTTTCACCAAAGTAATGCATACATGATAAAACATAGTAATCGACATTACACAGTTACATAAATTTCATAATTAAATTAGTCCATTCTTTAAGACAATTTTGCTTCTTACTAATTTGTCATTGATTTTGTATTAAGATTTGTGAAGTTGGGTGGGCAAGACATGAACTGAAGATTTATGCTTAAATCACACTACATATAATTTGGTGATGGCGAATTTTCTTTTTTCTATACTCAGAATGACTATAAAATTACTAATGAAGTGCACTTGAAACTAACATTTAAAAATCTAGTATAAAGTACTTATCAAATGAAGCATGCAATGAGTAATCAATTAGTACATACCAAGTAAGAACGTTGCTTCGTGTTAAAGTATTGTTACTAATGTTTTTTTATAATTTTGGTGCAAAAAAATTAGGTTAAGAAGTAAAAATTGCAAGAAATCATACACAAAACAATATTTTTCTGTTCATTTACTTACTGAGGGTTCGTTTGACAAATTTTTTTTTTTGGTTTTCAGTTTTTAGAGAGCAGCTTAATTTTTTTTACAAAAACAAGTGGGTGTTTGATAACCTTTTTTTTTTTAGTTTTTTTTTTTTGGTGTTTGGTAACCCTTTTTATTTTGACTTTTTTTTTTGGGTGGTTTGCGGTGGCGGTGGTGGTGGTGGGGCGTAGCGGTGGTCGACAGTGGTGGTGGCTGCCGGAGGTCTGCGGCCGAGGTGGCCGGCGGTGGCTGGTGGCTGCCGGAGGTGGCTGCCGACGGCCGAAGGTGGCTGCCGACAGTCGCCGGTGGCTGCCAGCGGTGGTCGCCGGTGGTCGGAGGTGGCGCCGACAGTCGCCGGTGGCTGCCGGCAGTAGCCGGCGGTGGTCGCCGACCTCCGGAGGTGGCTGTCGGCGGCCGGCGGTGGCTGCCGGCAGTGATGGCAGGCGGCCGGAGGTGGCTGCCGGTGGTGGGAGGGTGTTGGTGGTGGTCTCCAAAAAAAAAACCAAAAGTGAAAAAAAAAAACCAGTTTCTGGAGTTTTTTTTTTTACTCTGCAGTTTAAAAACTGGTTTTTTAAATTGGAGAAGGAAAAAAAAATGGTTACCAAACGCACTTTTTTTTCCAGTTTCCAAAACTGAAAAAAAACTGGAAAAAAAGCTGCGTCAAACTTGGCCTAAATGTTAAATAAGCATTTTAACAATATTTAGTCCATACGGCAGTGGGCTCTCTCCTGCACAACCCCTTCACAGCAGTGCATATTTCTTTCTAAAGGCAGCCCTACTTGGCTGCTTCTACCCCCACATGAACACTCACACAACCCACACAATTCACACGAATCCAACCCCCAGCAACCCCTTTTTTCACACACCCACATCAGCCCCATGGCTGCTCCTTTGCACAAAACACATACACGTTTACGACGATAAAAACCCTACAGTCCTCTCTTACGGCAGCTCGATCCCACACCCATGCACACGATAAAAACCCCCATTCACACATACTATGACAACTACCCCATGGCATCCCTTACGGCTACCATAACCCTTGATTAGATTAGAGAAAAAGGGCCTAAAGACTTACTGGAAACCTCCCCGCAACTTTCCAAAATTTCTCTTTGATGCCTCTATATTATATATATATATATATATAGTGGCAGAAGGAGGGGAGCAGGGGCACCAGTGGGCCGGTGCCCACCTGCTTCTCCATAGTTTTTTCTTTTTATATGATAAATTTTGTCCCTAAAAAAACAAAGTGTCCACCTAAAATTTTTCAAAAATACTTGAAAGAGGTGTATTTTTAGTCATTTGCATGTTAAGATACTTAAAAATTTTAAAAATAAGTAAAAAAAAACCCTTTTAGTCATTTAAAATGCCAAACTTACGCAACTAAACTAAAGAAAAGAGCGCAAAGTCTACACAAATACACATAGTAAAAAAAAAAAATTTCTCCTTCTATTCTCACACTTCTTGTTTTCAAAAGCTCTTGATGTATGACGGACGTCGCGAGGTTGATGCACGACGGACGTCGCGAGGTTGATGCACGATGGACGTTGCGAGGTTGATGCACGAATGTCCGTAAGGTGATGCATGACGGACGTCACGAGGTTGATGCACGACGGACGTCGCGAGGTTGATGTACGAACGTCCGTAAACATCGCGGAGGTGCAAAGATTCGAGAAAACAAATGCGCGCAGGAGGGGATGCCATAGGCCAAAATATGGGGGAAGGCCAAGGCCACCACCCTTGGGGAGGCCGAGGCCGACCCTAGGGGGTGGCCAAGGCCAATGGCCAACTCCCATGAAGGGAGAC